>JAHWFP010217684.1:0-19331 GCA_023313725.1 Lithobius niger | reverse complement strand
ACTCGTTGGTCTCTTCTGCCGAAATCGATGGGCCAAGGCTGGCTATATCGCCAATTTGCGAAGTTGCATCTAACTCGCTCCTTCCTCTTGATGATGGGCTAAGGCTGGCAATGCTATCAATTTGGGATGAATGATCCGACTCCACACCCAAACCAAGTTTGCTTGGCGACGCAGGGCTGTAATCCATGCCACTTAGTTGAAATAAACAGACTGAATAGATTTTTCCTTTCTCCCACTGGAACGTAGGCTAAATAATAAAAAAAAAACCAAAAGAATATTCATAGGGATACGCCTCTTTCTAGCCTTAAGGCTGCGAGCGGCTTCCTTTTTACTTGTCATAATTTACCTTGAAAAGTCTGCGAATGGCCGAGTCTATTATTTTTTGTTCATTAGCTTTGTGAATGGGGTAACGCTTTTTCCCCCATGAGCGAAGTAAAGTTTTTTTTTGTGGGTCCGTTGTATTACGTGCTTAGCATTTTCTCACCCTACGGGCTTTTCTTTTATCAAGCCCTCACCTCCCCGTTTTTTAAGCGTATGCGTAAAAACGTTCCCACCCAAAAAAATTAGCGTAGATGGAGGGGGGAAACAACGGGGCTTATTAAAATTCACTATCCTCGAGGCTACACATCCATAAATGGTCACGAATTGCATTTCATTCATTTCATTGGCTAACTCGTAGTATATTACTTACATAAAAAATAAATACCTTAGCTTACGTACGCACCAAACCTTTCAGGGTCATGCTTATTAAAATTCACTATCCTGAGGGCTGTACATTCCTAAATGGTCACGAACTACGTTTCACTCAATCTCATTGGCTAACTCCGTAATATATTGCTGTTATAAAAAATAAATTGGCTGTACAATATTTTACAAAAAATAAATAAGGGTCAGCAAGCTCTTTAATATTCACCTTTCCTCCCGGACGTAGATAATTAAGAGTTGCCTTCCCACCCATCCAGCTGAATTATGCATACCAACCGGATCTTAAAAAAATAAAACATGCATTTGTGGTTTAGGCAGTTGGCTCGCCGTAAAAGGTGTGGGAAAGCGTATTTTGCATCCGATTGGTCAGATGCATAAATTCCTACGTAAGGCCCAGTCGTATAAATACTGCCCCAACCTTCGTACTGTCAACCATTTTCGCCCGAGACACGGACCAGCCTCTCCAACTGAATGTGAGTAATATACTTTCAATATTTGTCAAGTCATATCTTAGTTTTTTTAATTTACAAAAGTTTAATACTTTTCATTTAGGCCTAGTGGGTTAGCGCTACATTCTAAAATAAGTACGTGTGTTTTTTTCTTTTTACTTAGAAAATATAAATCCCACTCAAAATATGGCAGACGCAGAACAACTGCATCCCACTCAAAAAATGGCAGACGTAGAGCAAGTAGTTAAAAAGCAACAAAAAGCTATTTTTTTAGGCAGCGATGTATATATACAGGCCTCCTCGTTCATGGGAAAATGTTACATACACATACGAAAAATGGTCATCCCAGCCAGCGCTCTTTGGCCATGGCCATCCCGTAACGGAGTAACGCTCGACGTAGAGGCGTGGCAGGATTATATTCGAGTAAAGGATGCACTGAACAAAATATTTTAAAGTAGAGAGAACGATACCGCTTTTACACGTACGTGGCTGCTCGAAAAAAGGGTTAAACTTATTCTGAACAGGCAGTCAAATTTCTACAAAACAACAGCACTTTTCCTCAAAGACGACAGAAAAACTATAGTGCTGGACAAATAGGCGGGCTATTAAGTTATCAACATTGGATTACAGAGAGGGTTAATGAAATTGTTGTTGAATTAGAGGGCTCGCAAGTTTAAAAAAATTTATTTATTTTCTCTCTTTCTCTCTCTCAATCTCTTCCACAGTTGCGATGGATTACTATGCTGACACATTTCCACTTTCTGGGTTGAACACACTGTGTGTAAAGCCTTCCGTAACTGACATTCAAATTGTTATTGGGCGTCCGTCCAAAAATGTGACCATTACTCAACAGGAATGGATAACAGTTATAAATAAAATATACGGGAATGAAGCTGGTCAATAGTTAGATCTGAAGGTTGGCGAGTTGCATTGTAAATTGGCTGCCGAAAATGTAATTTCCCTTAAAGTTAGAGGTTGCAGTGTCATACTTAACGAATTAGATTTTCTGCACATTAAATACTTGATGCCGCTCGTGAGCAAGACAATTGCTATTCTACACCGGAAAATAATGAATACACTTAGCGGGGTTAATGGACCTGCTTTACAGCCAGCACATGTCCAACCTTCTACTTCTCTTTCTACCAGCCCACCTACAGCTCACAAGTGGAAAGACGCCTTCAAATCAACTCAAGCGAAAAAATTTTTAAGTCGGCGGTGGAATGCCCTCCGATCAGCCCATCTCAAGCGAGCGATATCGTTGAAATTATTGAAGCTACAATGACGGAAGAAAATAAGGAAGAATGTAGAAAATGCCTGCAGGAAGTGGCGCATTCTACATGCGACACTGTCACAGATTTTCGCAAGAATTGTCCAGGTTGTGAAAAAAATTCCCTTTCGCAAAAATCTCACGCATGCATTTTAGACCTAACCGCGTATAAATGCAAACAACTATAATTTTTCCCTCCATTTTCCACCCAGTCTGGCCTCCAGCGTCGCTAATGCAAAGTCAGTGGGGAGGGAGGGAGGATGGGAGAGAGGAGAACGGCAGCCCCACCCGTCTTGTAGCTCCGAGCCAGAACAGACAATTAATAACGAAGCAATTAGCATTACTAAATGTCGCGGTAAAAGGAATAAAAAATTCAAAACAATGGCAAAAATATACGAGGTCAAACTTAAACCGGTAACTCCTCAGTATTTATCTGACAACAGACTAGACCCGTTGCAGTACATTGATAGTTTATTCAAGCAAATTTTCGACCGAGTCCTATCTACTGCCCATTCTCACGATTTGGTAGGAGTGACAATTTGCGGGGATGGCGTAGAACACTATTTCTCCCTTTTATTAAAAGACAGAACTCCCTAGTTGAGAATTTGTTAGCTTTATTTCTGAAACTGAACCAGTCAGCAAAAAGTTTAGACATTTTTTTCAAAATGGGAGCTTAAAATAACAGTTATCGATACAGCAAACGGTTCTGGCACGTTTCCCAAGAAAAAAACAGGCAGGTACGAACGTCTCCCTTTGGTTGGAATCGGGTTCCCACTCTTCCATCGTTTATATCAAGAATGATGGAGACAATCTCTGCCTATCTCGCAGTTTGGCGGTCTGTATGGCTTACTGGGATGATCGACCTCTGTACAAGAAACTGCGAAACTCCTCCCAACTCCAAAAACAACTTGGGATGCAACTCCACGAAGCCGCGTCATTAGCGCTTTGCCCTGACGGGTACAGTTTAGTAGATTTAAATGAATTTCAAAACTATTTGTCAACTCTCGGTTTTCAGATCGTGGTATTCGAAAGGGTAAGAACTAAGTGTCAAATTGTATACGAAGGGTCACCGGGTAGGAAAAGAATATATCTGTTTCTACACAGCTCTCACTATGTTGGAGTCCTTAAACCTAGGTTCTTGTTTGGTAGTCGTTTCTTTTGCCACTTACGCATGCGTCCTTACAGTCACAAAAACCGCCACAGTTGTAAACCGTTTAAGTGCCTCAGTTGTCACAGTCCCAAATACCGTTGCTTCAAACAGTGGATCCAATGTCCTATTTGCAACCGAATTTTTTCGCAATAGCGACTGTTTCAACAGACATTTTTCCATCCAGCCCCCTTTAAAAACGCATCCATTTGTAGATCTCTACACAAGTGTAAGATTTGTTCTTTGACATATCAAGGCGACCGAAACACATTCCATCGCTGCGGAAAAAGACGGTGCAAAGTTTGCAAGCAATGGGTCCTGCCTGAACATCGTTGCTATATTCAACCGCTACCCATGCCGAGTAGAAGGGTGAAACCAGCTCGAATTATAGCTTACGATTTTGAAACGACGCAAAATAAAAGGGTGCTTGACCACAACGACAAAAAATTTTTCCTCCATGAAGTAAACATCGCAGTTGCCAACGTAGCCTGCGAAGCGTGTTTTACTTCCGACAGTTGTACATTATGTGGTGAAAAAGTCGTCGTTTTCGCCAATGGGGCTGCCCTTTGGACGAATTCTGCGAGTGGTTGTTTACAACGCACGGCAATGAAGAGGACGCATGCGCAGTCGCACATGCAGCTTCGAGATTTGATATATTAATCGTGCACTGGGCGCTAGATTGTGGTATTAAGCCATCTTCAATTATTCACGATGGTTATAAAATCCTCACGGTTAAGGTGGAAGGGCTGCATTTTATTGACTCCTACAGATTCATGCCACTAAGCCTAGCTAAATTGCCAGCTAGTTTGGGTTTGGACGCTTCGGTACAAAAAGGAGTATTTCTGCATTTCTACAACCAGCCTAGCAACTACAACTACGTAGGACCCATTCCGGACTTGGAATTTTACGATGTAGACCGTCTCTCACCTGCAGGTAGCAAAGATCTAATACAATGGCATTCTGAACAGAGAGACAGCGGCGTTGTTTTCAATTTCAAGAAAGAACTAATTGCTTATTGTAGCAACAATGTTGCCGTTTTGATGGCCTGCTGCATTAAATTCAGGGAGCTGATACAAGAGATGTGCCCATTTATGGAACCGCTATATACCTGTATATGTCTCCCTCAGCTAGCCATGACGTTGTTCAGAACATTATACTTGCGAACATATACCATTGCTTGCATCGGGTCCCACGGCCAGCACCTGCCAGGCAGTACTTGAGAGAAGGCATAATATGGCTTAGTTGGGAACCTACTCAGCGAGGTATTTTTATTCAACACGCTGCGAACGGCGGTGAAGTCAAACTCGGAAATGGGAAATGGTCGGTGGACAGTTTCAGCTTGGCCGAGAACATCGTGTTCAAATTCCACGGCTGCATGATGACAGGGTGCCCCACATGTGTGCCGGACTGGCTGCAGAAATTACCGTTTAGCCAGCTTTCTGCTCAAGATGCGTACGAAAAAAGCATCATCCGTCGCAAAGCTCTGGAAGAAATATTACACGTGAAATATGTCTGCAAATGGTCGTGCGAATTTCAAGATGTGAAAAAAAATCCCGAATTAGAAGCTTTTGTGAAGTCTTTCCCCTCACTACCCACTGTCCTACAACCTCGTGAGGCATACTGTGGCAGACGGGTCACCACTTTTAAACACTAGCATTCCGTACGGCTGGACGAGCGAATCGTTGCACAGGACGTTACTAGTCTTTATCCGGCTTGTATAATTTATGAACGTTTTCCTACAGGTCTATATCAAATCATTACACTGTTTGGAGGTAGTACTAACATCGAGGCCTACTTCGGGCTCATTCGGGCTGTTGTACTGGCTCCCCGCCGACTTTTTATTCCATCGCTTCCTCTCAAGCACAAGAAGAAACACTTCTTTCCCCTGTATAGAAGCTGTTTGGACACCCCCCCTCCACCGCCACACTACGTGTGCAAACACAACGACCTGCAGAGAGCGTTCCAAGGCACTTTTGTCAGCCCCAAGTTGCAGCAAGCGGTGAAAGACGGCTATCGAATTGTACGCCTGCTGTGTGTGTACCACTTTCCACGGAGCGAGCAGTACGATTTCGAACACAATACTGGCGGGGTGTTTACCGGCTACATTCAAACGTTTTATGCTCAAAAGCTGGAATGCAAAGGGTACCCCAAAGATTGTATTACAGAAGCTGAGGAAAAAAGTTATATCGAGCGGGTGTATCAAAATGAGAAGATTGCTTTGAACCCCAAACGTATTAGGGTTAATCCTGGCGGCAGGCTCATTGCTAAGGCGCTTTTGGACAGTTTATCGGGGAAGGTAGCGCAAAGAGAAGACCAAGTATCGACAAAATACTTCGAGGAGCAGAGGGAGTTTTCAAATTTGTACTGAATGCGACAGAAAGGATTACTGATGTAGACTTTGAAGGCGGTTTAGCGCTAGTTAGGTACAGACCCAATACAAATTTGAGCGAAGGGAATGCGGCAGTAAACGTAGTTGTTTCTGCATTTATCACGTGTTATGGACGTTTACTCCTACTCAAGATATTAAGGGAGTACGAACCCGGATGTCAGTTATATTGCGACACGGACTCGGTGCTGGCCGTACAACATGTAAGGGCCTCACCACCACCGCAGAATGACCTACGTCTAGGCAGTCTAACCAACGACCTGGCATCATTCGGTCCTGAAGCTTATATCACCGATTTTTGTAGCAACGGTTTAAATTACGGCTATCTCGTTCATACCGAAGATGGTACGAAACAAGTTATTAAAATCCGGTGGTTCACGTTGAGCTTCCGCAATGGACAGATACTAGACTTTGAGCTACTCTCCAGAATGGTTCGCGATTTGGAGAAGGGGCAGAATGTTGCCATAACGGAGCCTCATAAGATTGTGAGAAGAAACAATCATATACTTACTACAGCAGAAACGAAATATTACAAGGCTGTTGTTACGAAACGTTTTATGACCAAAGAAAATTTTATCTCGTTCCCCTGGGGGTACTAAGTATGTTTAATAAATGCTTTGATATTTGGGTTAGCTTTCTTTTGATCTAACCATTCGCTAACCATTCACACTCGTGTATTTCCTTCTAGTTGGTACCCAAGATCTTTTATGTATTGTACCGTTTTTGCTGTTCTACTACGACATATTTTCACATCAGGGATGGCTTTTCCTACTGCTTTCTCTTTTGTTTGTTTTAGAAATGGTTTATAGTCACTCCTTTCCTAACGGTCTCCGAAGCTAAATGGTTTGACAGGAATCGGGGAGATGGCTGTCTTAAAGTTTACAAGCTATTCGATACGGAAGAGGCTTGTCGAATGTACGACGTTATTGAAGGAAACAAGGAATGGCAGGATGATATTTCATTCCCATATTCTTCTCGCGACGGGCAGCGATTTCAAGCTTGTTATACCGGAAGAGAAAATTGGCCTAAACACGTTAAGAAAATCCATATTGGGATAAAACACGTTTTCAAGGAGGATTTTCAGTTTTGTCACGTCACCAAGTACGCCCAGCATTTAGACATGCATGCCTACAGCTCGCCCACTTTTGCCACTTTAGCATTAGGGCAAAAGCCTCGTACCGTCGTGTGTAGTAAAAGAGGAGAGTTTGAATGGCGTAAAGTCGAGATATTTCCTGGCGAAGTTTTTTCCTGCGACGGTTTTTTCGACTTTTCCCCCAACTTCGAGTACAGAACAGTTCCCGCCATCGACGTAGTGTTTAAATTAAAAACACCAATGCCTGTAAAAAATCCCGATCCCCTGCATGTCTCTACTAACGAGTCCAAAACAGAAATAGCGGGAGTAAAATCGGCCAGTCTATAACTCATCTCCCCCCCCAACAAAAAAGTTGAATTATTCCATTTTTCTATATTATACAGGAAGAAGCACGTGCTCCCACCTAGGCTTAGACTGAGAAAGGCTATAAACAAGGGGAAGAAACGGGAGGACCCGGCCTACGGCAATTCCATACTGAGGCACGATGAAACTGTTAAAGTTTTGGAACTGTTTAGTGACGAAGAGGCTCGTCATTTGCGGGACAGCATCATTGAGGAAACGGAATGGCTCGAGTCGCCCTTTCCTTACTCCGGGTCCTACGCTCGCTACGACGGGAGGGAGAATTGGCCTCCCCGCATCGTCGAAATACACGATAAAATCAAACCTCTTTTCGACGAAGATTTTCGGGTTTGTTGCCTTAGAAAATACGTCGGCATCTTAGACAAATACGCCTGCATGCATTACAAGTTCGCCTCCATCTCGTTGGGAAGCCGGACACGCGTCATCTCTTACGGCGAGCTCGATGGTTCGGCCTGGGAGGATGCGGTGATTCGGCCCGGCAAAGTATTTTCGTGCAACCAATATTTCCATTTTCCCACAAACTGCTCGTCGATTGGTCGGGGGGGAGTCAGCCGTCGACGTTGTATTCGCACCCACTAATGATACCGTCAAAAACCCAAACCCCGGACCTTTAGGTTTTGCCCAGGAGGAAGAAGAATGTATTCTTTCTTTAAAACTTTTTTTTATTTTATCTTTTTTTTTTCTTCCCCCCCCCCCCACAGCTTAAGATGGTGGCAATTCCAGTTCCGACATCTTTAATAAAATGTCAGTGACGGTCGAGTTCAAGCACGTTCGCTATTTGGAAGATGCCGATCTTACCCTGGTGAAAAGAGCGGTCAACAAAAAGCAGGTTCGCCGCTTGATAGGACTGTTGGATGACGAAACCGTCTTTTCGGGCCCTAACACTGTCAACTTGGGCCCTCACCACTACCCAATCCCGTACTTGGCTGCCAGCTACGGGGATGGCGGAACGACCGGAGAAAACGTGCTGCCCATGACGTCCCTGCTACAAAACGTGAGAGATTACGTGGGCTAACTGACTTTATACTATTTCAATCACGTGAAGGTGGAAAAATACCTCGCGGGTTTCGACTACAAGCCGTGGTTTAGTTTCAATTTTACCGAGGGGCTCGATCGGGACGCTCCGGTAGTCGTCTTGTGTTTGGGACGTAGGACCATCACCATGAAACAAACGGCACCGCTCCTACCAGACCTTGTTTCACCGAAGCTATGGAACCAGATTTCTTACTGAGCATGCAACATCGTACTATTACTCATTACAAGTTCACGTTTCCTCATAGACCACTCTGCAAAGGCAAGTCGTACATTCTGACTTTTACTAAAAGAACAGTCCCCGACGAAGACATACGTTTGCCCTACCCCCATTAATTTTTCTTTTTCATTTTTTTATTTCTAGAATACTTTTTCTTAGGGAACTTGTATAAATATACGAGGCTTCCCGACCGTCAGTCACTCGTCCTTCTCCCTCCGACGTGGCAACTGTTAACGTTAGCGTAGACCGCTTCAATCAACATCCTTACGTCAAACTGTGTAGACATTTTATTTTCGCCCTCTTTTTGATTTTGAATTTTTGTAGCCGTACTGCTCAACAGACCCCTTCCTCCTCCTCCTCCTCCTTCCTCCTCTTCCTCCTCCGCAACGAGTCACAACTTGGCCGATATTTTTGTTTGGGCGCCGTGCCAGTCAACAATGGAACGAGTGGGGATGATGTAGTGCTAGCTTCCCTGCACAGGCACGAGCTCTATCCCTTTCTAGAAAAAGATAGTCCAAAGTCTACCCCACATTTTATTACCATTTACGATCCCTCTCGCGACCACTGCCTGTCTTATTCTGCCAGGGAACGGTGTCTCTTGCTCTAGAAAGTCGGTGATTACGAGATCGCTCGATGAGTCCATGGGAAATCATCTACCGCATCTCTCGCATCGTAGAAGTCACTCTGGAATACTTTTATTTCTATTACTTTAACAACCCTTACCTACAATGACGCTCTTCGCCGGAGTGCACGCGCGGCAGTCCCCCCGGGGAGATGGGGTTGGGGGAGACGTTAAAAGCATACGAGGGTGGGTAAGGTATCTCATTCGGGCCGAAGTCCTCTATCCATTCTCTCAATACTCCCTTCACTCTCTCTCAGCCCTCCTATTGCAATGGCCATTGTCGTAGAAGGTTTTCGCAACTTTAGAACGCCGTTCAACGCTATCGTTTCCGGCCCCACTTCTTCGGGCAAAACGAGCTGGACTCTGAAACTCATCAACCATTTGGACGAGATGACAGATACCAAAATCGAGCAAATCCAATGCTGTTACAACAACTACCAGTCGTGGATGGAGAAGTACAGGGACAAGATTCGATTTCACAAGTGACTTCCCATGCCACCCGAGCGCTACAACGCCTCGGTAGAGAAACTGCTGGTGCTGGACGACCAGATGCAGAATGTGGGCAATGCGGGTTGCAACATGTCCGACTGGTTCACTCGTTTTGGACACCACAACAAGTTCAGCATCTGTTATTTGCTGCAGAATCTGTACTGTCAGGGCAGGATCAAACGGGCGATAGCGCTCAACAGTCAGTATTACGTCCTACTACGCAACCTGAGAGATAAGCGCCAGATAACCACTTTCGCTTTGCAAATCTACCCCGGCAAGACCAAACGATTTATGGAGGCCTACGAGAACGGCATTGGTCTAAAGGATTTTAGATACCTGTTGGTGGACCTACACTGCAAGTCCCACGACACGACGAGACTCGGGACGAGTATATTTCCCGACGAAGCACCCTGCATCGTTTATTCCTTCTGAGGACGCGAGGTATGCAAGCACAGACGTTGCTCTGCTACAGACGTTGTGCAAGATCAACAAGCGGCAGCGAGCGGCTTTACTGAAAAACGCAGACAAGTCTCAGATCGACTGCCTGTCTGAAATTGCCTTGAACCTCCTGAACAATCGACTCCCCGTCAGTACAACAGCCAGGATCAAGTTGAAAAGATACAAGAAACAGATCAGAATCGTGCTCCTGCCCAAAGACGAATATAAAATGAGTCGCCCGCCGATGGAGAACGCCACACTGGCGTTGGCCGCTCAGCCTCAATGGTTTCAGTACCAGCCCGAAGGCGCTCTCTACGGTAAACTCGTCGCCATACAGGCTCAGATCGACACCATCCTGAAAAACGAGTCTCCCCCTCGACTAAAAGGCGAAGTTCATAGGACAATTGGAGCAAGAGAAGGACGCTTTCGTGCAACAGTATAGGATCAAGTCGGCCGTCCCAGCGGCCACCACCGCCACCACCAGTACCCCTGCAACAGCCGCAACCACCGCTTCGACCACCACCTTGCTGAGTGGGGCATCTGGTAGCCTCTCTTCTCCTATCCTGTCACCGTCCGTGCTCTCTCCCGTAACACCGGTCAAGAAGGAAGAGAAGAAGAAAAGGACACCCGTCTATTCCACACCCGTATTACGTAGGAGTAGCAGGGCCAAACATTCCCAAGACTGGAAGCTATGGAGCAATACCTGAACAAGTTCTACTACGACGATCTGGGCGAAGCCACCAGTTACGGCACGGCGTCCAAACTGCTAGCCAGAGCCAAGAAGGAAAGAAAGAAATACGATCTCGATCGCATCAAGGAGTGGTTGGAGCGTCAGGATGCTCACACCATCCACAAAGCGGTCAGGTACAGATTCCCCAGGAACAAGATCATTACGGGAGGAGTAGGTAGCCACATGGAATGCGACCTCTGTGACATGATCAGCCTGAAAACGTTACAACGAGCCGTACTGGTACATTCTCACCTTCATGGACGGGTTCAGTCGCAAGGTCTGGCTGGAAATGTTGAAGACAAAGTCGGCGGCCCAAATGGTTGGCGCTTTACAGAAGATGTTTGAGCCTTTTACCCCTAGTTTTCTCATTTCGGACAAGGGCGTCGAATTTCGAGCATGAGGGGTCCAGGATCTCTTCGAGGACCTCGGTATCACCACCGAGAACGAAGATGTCAAGTCGTCGAAGATTGAGCACTTTCAACGCATTTTGAAGAATCTCTTACACAAACACTTTACCGCCAAGGTGACCCTGGAGTACGTGCCAATGATTCAAACGATCGTGGACACCTACAACAAGAGCGTGCACTCCAGAACGAAAATGGTCCCCAACGACATCACTCACAAAAACCACAAACGGTTGTGGCGCAAGATCTATGGCGACGATTTGAAGAAGTTGGGTCGTGCCATGGCTAGGAAGACCGTCGTCAAGAAAAACGTCCCTCTGGTCGTGGGAGACAAAGTCAGAATATCCATCGCAAAGGGTAAGTTCGACAAAGCTTACCGAGGCATGTGGTCCAGAGAGATATTTTTCGTAACCCACGTCCTGGTACCCAAAGTACGTTTGGGGCAGGTTACGGCGAGACTGAAAGACTACGAGGGGGAAATCATCAAAGGACGATTCTACCTCCACGAGCTTCAGAAAGTGGTTAAAAACGAAGGCGTGGACTACCATCGGGTAGACAAGTTCCTGAAAACGAGGGGGAAAGGACGCAAGAAAAAGTACTACGTTCAATTCGAGGGTTACGATGCCTCTTAGAACCGTTGGATTCCCGCCAGAGACTTGAAGAAACTGTAAGATGGAGGGAGATTCTTTCTACATGACTCTGCCGGCGAATGCCAGTCTGACCTGTTTCCGAATAATGCCCTGAACGACTACAACACCAAACTGGCTCAGAGAGTGAACCTGATGGGTGACTGGGACGTAGGCCTCGCCGAGGTGCAATTTACTAGGAACTGGAGCAACGTGATGGATTCGATCGAACTGAAATTCCAGCTAGGGACGCGCATCTACGTCAAGTTTCCCAGGTTCGATATCGACGCCTTCGCGGAAACCGAAGTGGCAGCCGCCGTCGTTGACAATGAGGAGATCCCAAAAGCGAAATTAGAGGTTGGGGCTAGGAGGTTGCCGCAGGACGTCGACATCGTGGGATGAATTACAAGATGCAAAACGTTATAAAGTTTCTCAACTACTGGGTAGTCAAGACGCTCGCGCAGCCGGTCATCCAATTCCGATACAACGAGAGCACTCATCTCGTCACCATCGTCAACAAACTCCATACGGGGGCCAGATTGTGCCTCTCTTACAACCTGTCCGTGTTTCTAGGATGGGAAAGAAAAGACAACGTGTTCAAAGAGTTATTACGACATCCTCATGGGAGATCATCCTAAGAAGGGGGGGGGAGGGCCCGTGCCCATAGAGTTTATCAACAACCAATTCAACAATGGGAGTTGGTGGCTGTCCTACATTTCTCTTCTCTCGACCGTGACCGGCTATCTACCCAAAGGGTATTACAGTAGAGGAGAGGAGCTCGTGGCCAAACTGAATCGTCTTATGCGAGATACGATCGATGTCGAACAGTACCCTCATTTTGATTACAATCAGGGAACAAACGTGGCTACCGTCATCATGCCCATCCAAGTGTTGTCCCCCGACAAACGTAACACTTCCGTAGAAATAATGGGTTTCTTGCTCGACGAAAAACTGACCAAGATCCTTGGTTTTCCTCCCGACAAATTTATTACATCTTTCAAAGTGGGTAGGGCCGGACTCGGTTTGAAAGAAGTTCTGAATAGTATTTTTGTATACAGCGATATCGTGAACGAGACTGGAGTGGGAGATGTTCTGGCTCCTCTGCTTCGAGTAGTTAGAATAGATGGGGAGAATAACACGCACGAGATTTTCACCAAACCTTACTACCGACCTCACGCTAGGCGCGATTTCGAAACGGTAAGAGTGTATTTAATGAAGGACCTGTGGGAAAAAGTACCATTCAGGTCGGGGGAGGTTAGCGTAACGTTACACTTTAGAAGACGTCCCTGATCGTCACGGCCCGTCGAAAGAGAAAGGGGGAGAGAGGGTTAAGAGAAGCGCGATTAGGTCCCTTCTTAAAAAACATTACCCGACAGCTAAAAAGAAAACTTTCAAATTGCTTTTGCCTATTTGATGAGGCGTCGTTAGGTTCCGACCATCATTTATTCCCAGAAGGGACGAGGGATCGGACGTAAGGCAAAAATGCGGACCCCCTACGTAGGATTAGACCCTTGGATATGCGTCGGCCACTATTGTTCGAGAAACCAGATAGGTGGGGCTCCTTACTTTTCTGGTGGTTGCATACACCGTGGATCGGGATTTGGCAATTTCCTGGGTGGTGTGTTCAGGTCGGCTCTCTCTTTTATTAAAAACAATCTTTTCGGAGTAGGAAGGTACGCGTTGAGAAGTGGCTCCAAACTTTTGGACGATGTTCAGGGGGGGACCTCCTTTAAGGAAGCTGCCAAAAACAGGTGGAACGCGGCTAAAAGAGACGCTGTTGTGGTAGCGACGGGAGGACAGTGTGAAACAGGACGAAAGAGGAGGAAGAAGTGTTGCCGTTGAAAGAAAGGCCAGTCAGGAGGAAAACGTCGCCGCGGTTTGGTACGACGCCGCAAAGCCCCTTCATGCCGTCTTCCGAGAAGTAAGGCTTACTTTTTCGACTATAAATAGACCCTTCACCACGAAAAGGTTTCATTCAGAGGTCGCCATGTTGATGAAGCCGGACAAAGATTCGGTACCCTGCACCAAAGAAGAATTGGAAGTGTTCTCTGTGCCCCCGGTGCAGGTTATCGTGAACGACGATACCTTAGTGGCCTACCATTCTCTAGCCACTGTAACCGACGGCACCTCCATCGAGTTCGTAGTGCCCGGTCCGCCGACTGCCTGCTGGACCTGAGCCAGTCTTATCTCCACATCCGATGTAAGGTTGTCAAGGGGACATTGACCAATGCTAAAGCCGTAGCGGCCGTGAATCTACTCCTACACTCTCTATTTTCCCAGTGCGACTGCGAAGTGAGCGGCAAACAAATATAATATAATAATATAATAAAAATTTTAACCACTAGGAAGCGGTAAGGAATTGGAAGGGGTGCAAGCCCACTAACACCAATCCTGGTCAAGTTAAGGGTTTAAGAGCTGAGAAACCTGAGCAAGTGGAATGGGATTACATCTTTTGTGTGGAGACGTGTTCAGGTCTTTTTAGAAATCGGCTAAGTGATGCTGAATTCAGGCTTCGTCGCAAGATTGCTGTATTTCTACTTGAAATGGCTTCCTCTGAAAGGGAATTCCATGCTGGGATCACCCGCACTGCAAAGAAGCTTCGCCTACATTCAGTTCTTGCGAATGGGATTGACAGTTTCATGGAATGTCCGCGGGTAGAGAGTAGGTTACAACGATCAAATAGGGGAAGGTCAACTTTTTCGAAACTGCGTAGAATTCGAAAAGTAAGGATCAAATCTGATTTCAATCTGCGCAATTCAAGGGAGTCAAGACCTAGTTCAGTTAGACGTTTGTTGTATGGTAAATCTTTAAACCCATGGAGACTTTTTGTGAAGCGACGTTGAACAGATTCGAGCAAGTCAATATCCTTAAGCAATGGTGGTGACCACACTGGGCTAGCGTATTCAAGTAGGGGGCGAACGAAGACCTTAAATGCCCAGACTTTTATTTTAATGTCACCAGATGTAAAGCATCTGTTTACAATAGCAAACCGTCTGAAGGCTGATGTGGCTATTTTACCACAGTGTAAGGAAGACTTGAGGTTTGAGGTGAACCAGACTCCAAGATCTCGGATTTCGCATACGTTGGGTAGTAAGTGGTTTGTTAAATAGTAGGAAAAGGCTAGGTTTGTTTTACCAATATGAAAAGTCTGGCATTTAGGTTGGGAAATAGGTAACTGCCAGGTAGTTACTGCCAAGTAGTAACTGCCCATTTTTGTATGTGACAAATCGTGGTTGAAATTGCAGAAGCATCGTTTTGTTCAATTACTTCAGAAGCAATTTTGAAGTCGTCAGCAAACTTGTATCCATTTACAAGTTGTGGGTCGCATTTAAGGTCGTTTAAATAAACGATGAATAGTAAGGGACCAAGCACGGATCCTTGTGGTACGCCGCTAATGATCGTTGCAGGAGTGGACAGCGAATTTGCAACGAATACTCTTTGAGTCTGTTTGAGATGAAATCAGCAATCCACTGCGCGAGTTCTTCCCCAAAGCCAATGGTTTTGAGTTTGAACAATTTGCAGTGGACAACTGACTCGAATGCGTTTTGGAAGTCAAAATAGATAACGTCAGAATTTACGCCAATGTCAAGAGCACTGGTCCAAGAGTCCAGTGCCAAAAGGAGTTGATGAGTTGCAGAACGACCTGGCAAGAACCCAAATTGATCTGAGTTTATGAGGTTGCATTTCTCTAGAAAATCAAGCATAGTTATTCTAATAATAGATTCCATAACTCTGCATGGGACGACTGTTAGTGCGATTGGTCGGTAATTTTTTACATTTGCTGCATCGCCCTTTTTATGAACTGGTGTTACAATTGCAGTGCACCAGACTTTAGGCAAAACACCTGCTCGAAAGGATTTCGTAAATATAGTTGCTAGTGGGTAACAGATCTCATCAATAATTTGTTTGTAGAAGTAGGCAGAATAGCCATCTGGGCCCACTGCATGACTTGGCCTTAATTTAGAAAGAGCACTCCACACGGAAGGCGGAGAAAAATTGACAGAATTGCACTGTTCATCAGGTTGGATGGCTTCTGTAGATTGGTACATAACTACGTCATCATCAATGATTCCATTTGAGGCAAACATCTGGTTTAGTGTCTCGGCTTTTTGTGTGTCGTCAATAATGAACTAATCTTCAGACCTAAGTGGTGGAATTGTCCTTGAAGAACCAGTTTTTTGGCGATAAAGCCTGAAAAGTGCTGACATTGTTACCCTCAGCTATTATCTTAGATTCACGTTCCAAGTGCCATTTTCCGACTAAGTCTGAATATGCCTGTCGGCAGGCTTTATACCTGATTGAGGCGTCTGTAGTTGGTGTCTTTTTGTACCATTTCCATAGGTTTAGTTTTTTCTTTCCCAAGTTTGAAATAGCTTGTGGCAAATGTAATGCAGAAGGTTTACCGCAATGGCGCCGAGTTCGACATCTGTCTACATAATGATTAAGGATTTCAATGAAGCCATCCCAGGCATGGTCCACCGTATTGCAGTGGTCAAATAGGTTGGTTTTCCGATGAACGCCAGCCAATCATGAGCGAAGTCTGACGAAGTTGATCTTTCCTTCCTTTGCATAACTAGGATTTCGAATGGAAAAAGTACAATGTATCTGGAAGTTGACCATGCAATGGTCGCTTGTGCCCAAATGGTCCCCTACAAGAACGTCATAGACTATTCCTTCGTCCTGTGAAAAAATCAGGTCAAGGATATTGTTTCTGCGTGTTGGTTCTGTCACGTGTTGATGTAATCCTAGAGGAGCGATTTGTTCTAAGAACAAGCAGTGATGAGTGTCATTCGCAGTCAGATCACTCCAGTCCACAGTTGACAGATTGTAGTCACCCAAAATGACATTTGAATAGGTCGGCTTCATCATCTTGGTGATAAAAGACGTCATCCGTTTAATTTGGATTTCGTTGTGGCTACCTGGTAAATATCCCAAGATGAAATTTAGTTTCAATTTAGGAATTAAGATTGATAATGCCTCAACGTCATCCGCCATTTTGTCGTGGACCACGTCAAGGCCACGCCGATAGAGGATGGAGAGGCCGCCACCTCTGGTCGATCTATCAACTCGCATAATGCCAGAGGGAAAGGTACCGATTACCATAGGATCTGTCAAACCCACACTTAGCCATGTCTCCACAACAAAGATTAGGTCATAGATACCAAGGGCCAGTAGAGAATGAAAGCTGCCCATATTCTTGACCAGGCTTCTAGCATTAAAGGAGATACAGCACAAGCTGTTGTATGTAGAAAAGGTTAAGCTAGGATGGGAAACAGATAGAGGAGGTGGTGGTAATGGGAATCTAACAGTTAGACAATTTGGTTTTCCGGAGTAGTATGTAATGCTATAAGTTCACTTTGTAGCATGGTTTTCCCCCTTCTTGTAAGGTGTTGTCCATCTCTTGAAAACAATGTGCGGTCCATACACAGGTCCTTGTCAATAGATATAAAACCGAAGTTTCTCTCTACACAGAGTCTCCGCAGAAGAACGTTAGCGTGGGCTATAGTCCGATCTTCCTCGAACTGGTCTTTGTCAAGGCGTGGGAATAGACCAATTACGGAAATTTTTGCACTTGGCTTGAGTGACTGGATACTGTTGGTTAGATTAGCCAGGTGTTGTACAATCCGGTTTGGTCGGTCACTGGGTATATTATTTGACCCAGCACATATGATGTACGTTGCAGTAGGGCCCGTTTCTTTCATAATTTCGGGAAGTTTTGAACTAAGTTGTTCGACTTTAATTCCTGGCCAAGTCCAAGTCTTAGAACCCGGGTGAATATTACCTCGGAGGGCACGTGTGTGGCTGTCTCCGAAGATAATTGTTTGGTCTATCCACTTGCTGTGTGACCGCCGACTTTTGTCATCCTGGTTAATTGGATCAGTGCCAGAATGGTGTTGGGAACCGTATTCGTGTTCTTGGTTTTTTCCTTGCACAAAAGGTCCACGTTGTCTAGTGGTGTCTCTGAACCATTTCTTTGGCTGCCAATGTCGGTGGGTAGGTTAACTCGATGTCTTCGTTTTCATGGTCTGCGCACAGTTACATTTTTTGCAAGTAGGGCATCTGGATTCTGAAGTAAGTTTACAGTCTTAAGAGTTCTGCTCCTTTATGGTGTCTTGGTCAGGAGAATGCCTTTCACACTGGTCATCGGTAAGGTCGAGGTGGGATGAACGAAGTTCGATGTTCCCATCCGGGGACTGGGTCAGAAATAACGTAAGTTTTAAACCACGACTTGTTCCTGCATCATTTGGATGAATATTTTCCTGTTTGGTCGAAAGTTCTGCATAGGACTGTGTGGTGGAGACAGTGTTAACAAGTTCCACGCCCAATTTTGTATTTATCCGCAATTCAAGGTCCAGTAGTTTATTTTCGAAGTTGGTAGACAATTCCGACAATGGGTACGCCTACCGTAGCTATCTCGAGACTCTCTTGAGCTACAGTGGCGATGCCGAAAACAGCCATCTTTCAACACAGTTGTGGAAGGACACCCCTGGATCCTTCGATGAGGCCGACATCTCGGACGCTGGGAAGAACCTCGGTTTCAAATACCTCAACGGCCGAGTCAAAACCAGCAAGGTGATTGATCTCTACGGCAGACCCCATTGCGACCTCTCCCAAAAGGACCGACTGCTACTCAACAACGTCACCCTTAGGCTGAAACTCACCAGAAGCAAGGATGCCTTCTGCCTGATGAGTACGGAGGTTGGGGCCGTCTATCACGTCAACATCACGAGTGCCGTCCTCTACGTTCGAATAGTCGTACCATCGCCCTCGGTACTCATCGGCTTCGCGGAGGCCCTCAAGACCAATACCACCAAGTACCCCATCCGTCGAGTGGAGGTCAAGACTTTCATGATTTCATCCACTTCCTTCTACGGCAAACTATCCAATACTATGCTTATTCTTGTTTGACATTTCCGAGAGAACCTCCTTGCTCTTAGTCCGGCAGCCAGCACAAAAACCCAAAAGAATTGTCTGCACAAAATGTTTTTGCGCAGAGATGTTCTACAATATGTCCCTACTCCAAAACATAATGATGCCACCTTGGCACCCTTGGGGAATTCAAGATGGCATCCAAAAATGGCAACGAAAAACGGTTTTTTTCTTCTAGTGTCTAAACCGTTCATCTGATTGAAAATTAACCAATTATGTTTAGAATAAAATTTCCTTAAAAAAAGGTTCTATTCATATTTTTGGTAAAATTAATTCTTCTTACCTATTTTAGGCCATTAACGCATGTGACATATATAATTCCTGACTTTAAACAGCTGCAGTACCCGTTCTTATTCGGATAAATGGACGTGAATAAGCTAAATAGACGTGATTAGGCTTAGATGAAGATGTTTTAATTTCCAACAAGGGTAAT
>JAHWFP010217682.1:0-17777 GCA_023313725.1 Lithobius niger | reverse complement strand
CAATCCGAACATTGGGATCGTCGCCATCATAAGAAACGACGATCCTATGTTCGGATTGTGTGGGGTCTCCCGTTTTCTTTCGTGTAAGAGTTACTAGCCCTTGGCGGCACGCATCGACTACAAGGACTTCGTCAGGGTTTTCTTTTAAGTCACGATCTAGTGACTTTCTTCAGTAGTTTGAGCTTTCCCAACGATCAGCCACAATGACCACGACCAGATGACTTTCATAAAACTTATTTCGCAAATAGAATTATAATTGCTGAATAATGTTTGAAGGAATGGAATTCATGGGATGTTCTGGTGAGGACCAAACTCGATTAAAGATGGCTTCCATGTTGCATTTCGTTACTTTCAGTGGTTGACATTAAAAGACATGTCTAAACTAATCATTTGTAAAACTATAGGATCCAATAAGCGATGAAACTTGGAGCTTGCCACCGCCTCGCCTGCCATGGCTACCGATTCGAAAGTTGGATCCAGTCCAGGTAATCTACTGCAAGACAGTGGCCGCTAGGGTCAATGGCCTTAGTTCTTAATATCCTAAAAAGCCGTTGGGGCCGATAGCCAACCTTTTTGATAGCCTATTCGCTGGGGAAGATGACCAAAGCTGTTAGCATCCTGAAATAATGTTAAAAATTAATTATCGTAACCGAAAATTGTGATAGTCCAGATCTGATTACTCAATCTTTACTGACACCTTGTTGAATAATCTCGGTTCGGACCTCAGACTTGGTGGCAGCCATTTTGTCTCCGATATTACTACTTTTTAGGGCGAAAACTTGGACGATCCCTCCACCATTGTATGTTTTTTTGGTATCATTTATTAATCTTTATGCAAACCAACGTCCACTGTAGCAGCTTTTTAACAGAAGCGTTATTACTCTTTATTTGTTTCTCCAAACAAATTTGTTTCTTCAAACAGTGATATCTATTTTTTTTGCTAGCTACTTAAACTGCCAATTATTGGGGATGACTGAAGAAGAACATAAGGCTTCATAACAGGGCGGAAAGCCAAATGGGTTTCCATCACTAGTCACTATAGGTCACAAGTCACAAGTCACTAGGTTACATTTGTATTTGCTTACCGTCGGATCTGGTCATCACAACGGAAATCGAACATTGTTCAATGTGCAGTTATATTTTCCGGAGACGTCCCTTTTAGTGGCTTTCGTACATGACTGTGTGGCCGAAATCAGGATACGCTGCTGCATTGGAATGACAGCCAAATCTCTGGATTGAAGGGGATTTGAGGGAAGAGGAATGATTAGGAGGATGGAAGAATCATGTGGAAAGGGGGAAGAGGGGAAGTTGCGAGTAGACAGTGAGAGAGGGAGGGGAGAATTTATCTCCTACCCTCCTGAAGAATATCATTACGGCTACTATAGGGGGATAAATGGTGCGCCGTACAGGACGCTAAACGATTTCTGCATTTGCGAATAGTATTGATTTTTCTTTGGAGCCGAAACTGAAGTAATCATGTGAAGTTGGTCCACGAATGGGGAAACAAAGCACTGTTTGGTGTACCGATTCGAAAGTTGGATCCAGTCCAGGTAATCTACTACAAGACAGTGGCCGCTAGGGCCGATGGCCTTAGTTCTTAATATCCTGGTTAGTATGGAGGTATTTTCTTTCTTGTCGATGGGTAACACAAAGTGGGAAGATGCGTGGTTTGAAGATGGCGCGGGTACACCTTTTTTTTAACGTTCACCCCTACATATTGTAGCTGGCAAACTTGTGGTACCTTCCTAAACGACCAAACACAGCAAACCAAACGCACCACTGTGGTGACAGTTTGGCTCATTCCCTGCTAAATGCTAATTCCCTGCGGCTTGATTGACGTCAACAACGTCAGCGATGAATCTGTTTCCGGCAAAACTGTTACCTCGCGCATGCTCAAACCTCCACCCCAGCAAACCACCTCCCTGAGATGCTTCGCAATTTGGCATTGCTCTCGCCTGGTCACATCTATTAGCCAATCCTGGTCAAATCCATTAGGCAGGTCTGGTCGCGGTGTATGACGTATCGAATACTCTGCTGAGCTTGTTGAGCTGTGTTGTAGTTTCGGAAGGTGCTGAACGGCTGATGGAACATCACTGCGCACGCGCAACGTCAAGTCTGGAGCCAAACTGTCTCTAACAGTGGTGCGTTCTGTTCGCTCTGTTCGGTGCTTTTGGAAGGTACTGTAGGATAATGCCTCGTATATCAGGCGTAATGTTGTCTAGACTGCGATTAGATCATGTGGTGCTGAACTTTTTGCTGGGCAAGTAGGATGCTCATGTTTCTCCATTATGCTTCTGTGGGGCAGGGGTAGAGCCAATAGAATCATCACTTCGTCTTGAGGTTTAGGAATTTGCGCTCAACTTGGCTAGGTCGTTGTCCTTAAGATGTTGATTCTGTGTTGTCAGTGTCGCTGTATGGTAGGGACAGGAATATTCAATGCTTAAAGGCAGTGGCGACCTTTTGTCATGATACGGGTCGGTTTAGTTAGCTATTGGTTATGGTGCATTTGCACTGATTGTACTTCATTTTATTGTGTTTCACAATGTATTTTTTGTATTTTTTTTGTATTTTGTATTTTGCTGGTGGGGCTGATGATAAGTGGTGGTCTAAAAGCTTCCTTAATAAATCAAATCAAATTATTAAGATAGCCATGGGCTTCGCCAACTGAAACAGTGTTTTTTTTTTTTTTTTGGGGGGGGGGGGGGGGTTCTTATGTAGACCAGAAGCAATAAATCCACATTAGCTACCAAGCACAAATCTGGAACCAGCCGTTGAACTAGGTGCAAGGGGTACTGAAGGTGAAAAACAAACGGTGTCTTTAGTCAAGCTAATGCTGTGAGAGCAGCTTTCTTAGGCTTAAAAACGTAGCTTCGTCCAATCTCTTACGCTCGCTGAAAATTGCGGCAGTTGGAACAGGCTTACTAGTTGGTGGATAATTATCGAATTGGTCGTTATTTTTTTTTTAAGTCGTTAAAAGTCGATAAAGTTCTGTTATGTCGATAAAATTAAGTATTGAAATAAATATATTGCAAAAAGCCACATACCGTATTTTTTTTTAATATTGCCGATTTGTCGCGGTCTCTGCGCGAAAGCAGTTATAAAACGTGAACTTCCGGTTTCACTTCGAAAAACGAACTCTTTGAGTTGCTCTACAGCATGAATGGTGCCCCGCATTTCGCTATACCGCTACCGGAGTTACCATTGTGGGCAAGAGGGTTTTTTTTTGGGGGGGGGGGGGGGGCGCAAATTTCGCTCCCTGTAATCAGAAGCTGTGATTGATTAAAAAAAATAAACTTTTAATTTTTACGAGCCAGGTTTAGAATTTATTTGGAGGGGCGGGGGAGGAATCAGCCGTATAAACAATTGTTTTGTTTTTGTTTTTTTGATAACCGTAGACCAAACGTTATCACGTATCTTGGTGACTGTTGCTTGCATTTGCGGTTTTTCATTTTTTCTGTTCGTGTATGTCTGACGAGGTCTTATTTAGTAGATATTCGGTCGATATTTAGTCGATATTTGGTCGATATTTTTATGTGTAAGATCCTCTGGCAACCCTGCATCTGGCAACAAATACCAAAATTTGAGCATTTTTAGCTCCTAGGAATCCCGCTTTCACAGCGTTGGCTTGAGAAACTACACCAGGGTAGATTAACAGGTTGAGACGCTTTTCTGAAAACATGGAATCAAATAATACCTGCTACCATCAACGGCATCAGAAGGCAGCACTGATCAGGATCTCGTCAGGCGAAACTTGAAAAGAAAAATGGCGGCATCGTTACCACGGTAACCATGGCAATAGCGACAATACCTTCGGAAATTTACGAATACTCATGCGTGGGGAACATCCCAAATTGAATTACTTATTCAGTGTTCGATTCGTATTCAGTTCGTTACAAAAAACGTGAACCACGGAAAAAGCTTACGCCTAAGCGGCCGCTCAGAACGCTTCTCGTAACACATAATGATGCGTCATACTAATAATTTATATCGCCACTCGTAACCACAATCCGTTTCAAGATTGGATTTAAAAAAGTAAAACTCGATCAGACAGTTCTGATCCAAGGTCTTGGTTCTGATCTATCTTAAAATTATTTTAATGTCCTCTAATCGGACATATGATAGTTTTGAAGTGATTAATTTTGTATGTGTATCGTAGTGAATTTGATTTAGTGACGCTAAATAGTTTCGATCCCCATGGTTTTTGTGCTTCTTGTTACTAGACGAGAGTGCCCTCTGGTGGTAAATCGTTGAAAGCAGGTACTATAGTTTCATCCAAATGTTTAGCGTTTGTCCTACCTCTCTTTGGAGAGGGGGGGGGGTTAGGTGGGCAGTTATGGCTGTTGGTAATGGCGTCGAGGGGGGGGGGGAGTGAATGGGAAGGGAGGAAGGGAAAAGGCCCGGGTTCGGAAAAAGAGGAGGCTCACTATAGTGTCCGCGACCTATCTTGAGTTCTCCGCAGAACGAATACAGATAATCGATTGTACGTTTTTGGTAGCAGAGTGCATTGTTGATATCCAAGATGGTTACAAAAACAATGGCGGCCGTCGGTTAAATCCGGCCCCACCAGGAAGACGTAGCCGATCATAAAATACCCACAGGACTCAAGATGTGCCGCGCACATAATAGTAGTTTAGTAAATGCACTCAACAGAAACTCACGGCACCAGGTTTATAAATGTTTCTTAACTCCAGTGAACAGGTTTATTGTTATACGTACAAGGCTTCGACATGAACTTCGTTATTGGGAAAATTAATTAAACATCAAGCAAGCTAGAAGGCTACGGCAATAAATTAGCAGTTAAAGCTGGAATTATCAGGTGTCAGCCTAAAAGCATAAAAAGTTGCAGACGCATAAACGCCGCAGCACATCTAAAACTACAGGCGACGGAAAACCTTCACTGGCGACCAACTATGAAGAGAATACAAACACGGGCATTAATTATGGCTACGACCTCAATTCGCCTACCAAATACCCCAAATACCTGAAGGAAATAACACGACGTAGTATTATTGTGTATAACTCTATGGTGGAGCCAGTAACTGGGTTAGCTGCAAGGAGCACTGGAGGGAGAAAGGAAGATCGTTTATTGAAGCCAATGCTATTAGACTGGATTTCTTAAGCCTATAACGCGCGATTTTTGTTGTTGAAGAAAACAACTTTCTTTTAAGCTTAAGAAAACCGCTCTCAAAGCACTGTCTTGACTAGAAGTGCCGTTGTTTTCAGTTACATTTTAATCTAGTGCACCTTGTAGCTATTACCTCCAAATGGTGTCTCGTAGCCAATATGACGTCACTTGACGCTGCTCTATAGCGTCTTGCTTGCGACACGCACACTAATTGCTAGTTAGACGCACTCTAGCATTCGCACAATACACCTTCACACCTTCCACGCATAAAATGGCCAAGCCTACACGCACAACCAATCTGCGGAGCCACGGCCTCGTATTGAATTAGGCTATAATGTTACAATCTTCGTTACGCAAACCATGACTGCTAGGCTAAATAGAGTAATGGGAAAATTTTCTTTATCTGATCAGATAAAATATCGCCAACAACAGACAGTCAATGGGCACTCAAGACGTTTTCTAGGCATCCAAGGCATTGGCACGGACCCGGATGAGTAGGATCCAGCAAACAAGGCAAGACGAAATACCAGCAGTGACTTCAATGGCAGCGGTAACGTAAACGAGGTTGTAGATACGTCATAGCAGCATGACGTCAGGCGTAGTAACGGACGGAAGTTTGAAAATTCACACACATCTCCCGAGGAATGAATTACAGGAAGCCAGGTTGCGTAGTCTCCCGTTTGACGAATAGTCCCGTGTATATAATAGTAAGGGAGAAATTTACATAATAGGTTTTTACCAATGTTATGATCAAGATAAGCAAATGAGATTTTATATGTCAATAAAAGGTATTACGAATTAGGGTTACAATAATATGTAACCACGAACAACCATAATAAAATAGTTAAAATAGTAAACATTAGAAGCAAACCTGCCACGAAATATTTAACGGAACCGGAGTGGTACAAAGGTCTATTCGTGGATCGCCGATACGTTTCATACCCACCAATACTTAATAAGTAAAAACCAGAGATAACATGAGCGCAATAATCCGCAAAATGACACAACACGTTGTCAGAGAAAGAGTGGCACTATCTATATATTCTACCCTGAACTACAGTAATTTTTTTACGTATATCCAGTGTCCCTTGCAACTAGCGCTACGACTGGCTGCAGATACGAACCCCGTGGTGACTGTTACTGTCAATGATTTAATAATTGTTGGAGCGTAGCTCTGCTATGATCACGCTCCAGTGTAATCAACCAGTACCTTCCTAAACGACCAAACAGAGCGTCGTTTAGGAAGGTACGCTCTCCCCTGATCACATCTATTAGCCAATCCTGGTCACATCCCTTAGCCAGGTCAGGTCGCAGTGAAGGCATGACGTATCGAATAATCTGCTGAGCTTGTTGAGCTGTATTGTAGTTTAGGAAGGTACTGAACGGCTGACGCAACATCACTGCGCACGCGCGACGTCAAGTTTGGAGCAAATTCAAATTCAAATTCTTTATTCAAGAGCCTTGACCCTCAGTCGTACGCTCTCAACAAGAGTAAGTTTACAGAAACAAAATACAACTAAAAAAACAAAACAAAAAAAAACAACAAAAAAAAACAGTTGAAGCCAAACTGTCTGTAACAGTGGTGCGTTCTGTTCGATTCTTTAGGAAGGTACTGTTAGACAGCGCATCACGCGAAAACAACAAGCAGTATCCAAATCACACTTTGCATGCAGTAGCAAGGGTGTCTGAACAATGCTGAATGGTTTCGTGGCTGTATTGTATTACATAGTCAGCCGGAAGTTAATTGTGTAGTGTCACATAGCTATAGTAGTGTAGTTTTAGTGTTCTCTGTTTCTACAGTAGTTTCCGAGCGCGCGGCTTCGGGCCATGGCCCGTGAGTAAACATAATTCCGGCCGCACTAGCAGACATGTGTCTGTTAACTGTAAGCAACTAAAAGAATATTTTGTAAGGCTGAGCTGATCCCTATTACCGATCTTCATCTTTAAACAATTTTAAAACCTTTAAAATGGTGTACTCAAACGTCAAAATCTGTCGACGAGAAGTGAAAATATCTTCAATTTAATTTATTGCCGATCCATCTGGGTTTTATCTACCGAGCCCCATATGTACCGATATTGCGTATCACATAATGTCTGTCACATAACGTTTCTTCTCTAACTTCCTGGAAATATTTTTTTTATTTGGTCATCTAAATTTTCTTTTTTACTTTTTTTGCCCCACTGTAAACCGCATTTATTATATCCTCACTATCTGTTTGATAGTTCCGCACTAACTGTTTTATTCTGTTCACAATAGGTTTTGTAGTAATTTTGTTTAGTTATTTGGATTTGTTTAGCAACATTTTTTTTATGGTTTTTATATTCTCTATTGAACTGGAACTGGAATGTAACGGGTCATATTGGACTACTGACAAACATCCAAATTAGAAAGAAAATCGACAAGAAAAAGGCAGTAGGAAGAAGTACGACTTAAAGACTAACAAAACGAGGAAATGGACGGAGCTGAAACCGTGTTATGCACGAATACAAAAATCTTGAACGGCTCCCAAGAAGCTTCAGCTGGTTTCCCCCACTCTTTTCGCATCCAGGAATATTTAAAAAAAGGCCCCCCCCCCCTTTCGATGTGACACGAGTCATGCAAAACGCCTCA
The DNA here is from genome assembly GCA_023313725.1 of Lithobius niger. Taxonomy (NCBI): domain Eukaryota; kingdom Metazoa; phylum Arthropoda; class Chilopoda; order Lithobiomorpha; family Lithobiidae; genus Lithobius; species Lithobius niger. The sequence goes on along the minus strand of JAHWFP010217682.1, from coordinate 10,041 downwards.
AGTTATTACAAGGTCGGCCGTCAAGCGACGAAGTTCAAGACAGGTGAGACTTACAGGACCCCCAAGCAGTCTTAATAATACGATTTTATTGATGAAACCAGGCAGCAGTAACAACGCTGTACCAACTCACTGAGCTCGATGTCCCTAGTGAAATGAGGCGACCAAACTGGCGATGCATATTACAAGAATAAGAAATAAGTTGCATCTTTTTTACATATTCCAGAAATCTTTAATTTTTTTCTGAAAACAACCGGAATTCTCGTATGGACCAAGCTAAATCCATCACAGACTTATTTCGCAGCAGACGAAACAAATGACGTAACAGCCGCTGCGTAAGAGAAGTTTTACCCCTTTCGTTTTACCAAGCCACCATACACACTCACACATACACACAACTGATGCTAGTGATGATGATAGCGCTGCAGCTATCAAGCGTATGATGATTCATCAGACATTTGACTTAATTAAGATCCGATTGGGGGAGCTTGCATGAGTGGAGGGAGGGGGGGAGGACTAAACGCCGCAACTGGAGAACCCACGCACTCGAACGCGATCCCGTCCCAAGGAGATAAAACGCACGTGTGATCCGACCTCATTTGGCCTCTCGTTAAATTTTATTTGACCAGGTCGTTAGTGACACCCCCCCATCCCCCACCAACATCATACATTCCTCTATACCGGCAACTCGTGAAACAACCCCCCCCCCCCATATCGACGGTGGGGCGGGAGGGGGGTGGGGGTGGAGGAAAGGGATAAATTAAGGGGGCGGGAAGAGGGGAAGGAATTAAAATTGTGTGTTGGTATTCGTTCGTCTACGAATGCTTGATTCGTTATGGAAATCCATTCGTCTAATGAAGTGACGTTTGCATACAGCATCCATCAAGGGGGTTTCCTACGGAATGTGTTGCGAATCCCTTCAGCTTCGTTTTAACGCACGCGTCATCTGTTGCACTTGAGCAGCCGGTGTCACTGCCTTAACACTGGGTTGCAATGGATAATGAAAAACAAGCGAGTGCAGCGACTACCCAGTCGCAACCGGTGTTCTGTGCACTTCCACCACTTTCGGGCCGCTTCTGCTTCATACTTCCGGTTTTTTTCTTATTATTCATTTTAGCTGAACTTTGGACATTGAATCCAATGGTGAAAATTGTTTTTTTTCTCTATCCTGTGCCGTTTCGTAGCTGATGGGCTCACTTGTCGACCACTTCCGGCTACGTGTGAGCCACTTCCGCTTCATACTTCCGGTTTTTGTTTTATTCATTTTAACTTATTTTTAGACGCTGAACCTAATGGTGAAAACCGTTTGCCTCTATCTGGTACCGAGCTTGAGTTGAAAAGGCGACGGACGGATTGGCAAACAAAGTCGTTGCTATAATCGTTCCAGCCGTTTCGGCTGCACAGAAGACTAAAAAAGCACAATTAAAAAAAAAGCCAGCGTGTGCTACGAAAATGCTGCTTTCGTAAATGCTACCATTTTCAAGCACATTGTCCAAGTTACGCAGAAGACTTCGTCCAAACATTTGAAAAAATAAATAAATAAGTAAATAAATAAAAAAGACGAAAGGAAAATGAAGGATTTGTCATTGCACCACGACTTGTGTGTGTTGGCGAAAAACAAACCCAGAAGTACGTTAGCTCAGGCCGGTGCTACATACATCAAACCAAAAGAGATATTTTTTTTGGTGAGAATAGTCGCATATACGCTTTATACAGGCAAAAGATTGTAATACTTTAGTAGCTTGCCACGACCATCATATGAGCCACCAACCCGACTCCTATAAAATGTAAGCAATTTATCATGAAATAAAAAAAAAAATTGGCAAAGCTGCCTACATTTGGAATCAGCCCACCATGGGAATTAATAATAATAATAATAATAAACTTTATTGTAGCACGTGAAAGTACGAAGCTCGACAAAATTCAAGAATAAAAATTGATTGTGCCACGAAGGGCGAGGTTTAGGCGCTGGGCCCATTCTTACACCTAACCCGAACCAACATGTAATTATGTACAATGTCAGAAGACAATAGCAAAAACTAAAGTAAACAAGAAGAAGGGATACAGTGGGGGTTGGGGGAGGGGGGAGACAGAGGAAAAAAAGAAAAAGAAGGGAAGACAAAGAGTGCAAGAAGGATGGTGACCAAGTTATGAATTAAACAAGTGACGGAATAATTGAACTTTGAAAGTTCCAACACTAGAACAAGATTTAATGACTTCGGGTAAATCATTCCATAACTTCATGCTCTAACCAGAAACGACGTTTGGTATTTAGTAGTGCGACAGCGAGAACGAAATACCGCGGTCACGTACAATATATCGGTGCGGCAATGAGTGCCCCAGCAAAGAATAGCCATAGTGACGGTTGGGATATACAATGTTCACTGCGAACGACTTTATGTGGCGATCGGCAATTGCCAGTCGCTGGACCAAATCATTAAGTTATCGGAAGAGGACTGCGAATTCGCAGAACTGGTGGGGTCATCAGTGATTTGAGAATGCAGTTACGTCATCAGCAAACTTCTGTTGGGAAGACCAGTAGTGAGGTCGTTAAGAAACAAAATAAAAAGGAGAGGACCCAGTACAGAACCCTGCGGCACACCACTATACAAACCTCAACCAGAGAAGAACAAGATCCAGCCACATCTCCCACTGAGGTCTACCAATCAAAAAGTCAAACAACCAGAGCTAGTTGTTTTATCTGAACCGAGGCATTCCGACTTTGCGATAAGCTTAATATGCGTTACTGATTCAAATGTTTTCACTTATCCCTCTTCTACTAATGTAAATGAACCTAAAATGCCTAAATGACGAAATTTCGTGTCCCCCCCCCTCCCCACCAACCAACCCACCCCTCAACTCAATTGAATCAGCAAAATGACAATAAAGAACCAGCCCCATCATTGAGTAATTATTATTGGATCCGTTTGGTGACTCATTTGCAGTTCTATGAAATCGTAGGGGGAGGGGGGGGGGGCGGTTGGGGTCTCCATTCACTGGAGTTATTACGCACGTGATGGAATTTATGCATAATGAAATTAAGCTCTTCCGAAATATCACGAAACGGCCGGGCTGCGTAAAAGGAGGGATAAATTTGGCAGGAAAATACTGAAAAAATGACATTAAGTGTTGAAGAAGTGAGAAATTTTTTTTTCCTTCTCAAGTTTTTCGCCCCAATCTGGCGCACGTTGACAGCTCGTGGAGAAATCGATGGGTGAGTCACATAGAGACCCGCGTGTTCGTGGAACCGGAGCTAAAGAGTTGATGTGTTTGATAAACAACAACTGACGCCCTTAATTAGAAGTCTTGTAGCTACAAGTCATTAAACACGCTTTTAGAAAGCGGGTGGAAGGGGGGGGGGAAAGGGTGAAAGTAGTAGGATTGTGGATGTTTTTTTTGTTTTTTGAGTGGTGTGTGGTGTTGTTGTTTGGATTTTTTTTGTGTGTGTACGTTGTTTGTTCATGAATTTACGAAGTCATCGCCGATATTGCAAAACTTCAATGTTGGCAGACTCACCCCTCCCCTCCCCTTCCCTTCTTTCAAACCCCGCCCCCCCCCCCTCCTACACACACAAAAAAACATAGGTTCGACCACTTTGGTTGGGTAACGGCATTACAAATTATAGAATGCACTGAGCGTTTTTGTAAAATATAAGCAAGGTAATAAGAATTGGTTTAATGGACTCGTGTTTTGTTAAGCAGCAAATAAGGCGATTTTTAATTGTTTAACTTTAACTTTAAGTTTATTAGAAAAACATCCACGTCGCCGTGAATGGCTGGGTTTGTATTTTTTTTTTAACTAATTTACAGAGAACACGCAAATAGTTCATTGACATTGTAATATATAATTGTAACAAAAACGTACGGCAAGAGAAAACATGTGACATATCATAAACACATGCGTATGCGTTAAAATATGCGCGTCAAATTACATGCGTGATAAAGGATAATCTATATGTAAAAAGCCAGCAGCAAGTGTGTATTTGTATACATTTAAAAAGCCATCAAGTCCACACCTACATTTTTTCTCCATTAAGTCATAAAACATGCGAAAAATACACGCGGTAAATTTATTAAACTTAAACTTTTAAATTGAAAAGAACAATAAAATAAATTGCATACAGTATTTTATAAATTAAAGGGACACCCGGCCTGCCTTATAACAGCTACGCGCAGATCGCCAGCCGCGCAGTTACAGCACCAAGGTCGGCTGGGGTGGTAGCTGCTGTCTCGGGTGGCTTTGGGAATAGTACACGAAACAGAATCAAGTTAAAGACTGTGTCGCCACAAACCGGAATGATTCTCGTATTTTAACATCACAATTTATAATTTTCTAGGCTAGTGTCTTATAATTTTACTTCGGCGATCTATTGGAATCATTAATTTTAATTTTAACTGCATTAGTCTTTTAGATTTTTGATCTCACAGTATTTACTAGCAAACGATTAAAATTAGTACTGCGTACACACAGATAAAACTTCAAGGTCATTGTAGGCGTGCAAAGCATCATAAATAAAGTTCCCCAATACTCAGTAGAAAATCTCCTAGACGCCACATTTTAAAACAAATTTTTAGCAAAGGAAAGACTAACGGTAAGTAAATAGACCTTTGGGGCCGTACTTGATGTGGAGGATCAAGAAAAATGGCTCTGGGAGGTATATCCCTCTAAAAGAAAGGGGGCCCAAAATTCATCATCAGGGGACCCAAAAAGGGCAAAATTTAATGTTGTTTGGGAGCCTCTTTGTTCCCAAAATTGTGTACCTGTTGAGGACGGGCCCACCATTTGGCCCTTGCACCCCTCCTTGGAAAAAGCTAGTTGTGGTACAGCCTTCATCAATTCCGGCGGTGGTTGCGAATTGCTTTAGCACTGCGGCGAAAAGAAACTCACGGTAACGTCCTTTTACGTCCTTACACTATAGAGAAGCGTCAAGTGACGTCATATGGCTACAAGAGCGATACCTGCAAGGGGCACTAGATTGAAATGGTGGGTCAAACAACGGCACTTCTAGTCAAGCCAGTACTTTGAGAGTGGATTTCGTAGGCTTAAAAAGCCGTTGTTTTCTCCAATCCCTTATGCTGCTTAGGTTGTAATTGGAAAATAAAGATTATACTTGCTAAAAACTATCAGCAACTGCCAACAAATCGACAAAAATCGCGCTGTTTTAGGCCTAAGAAACCCAGTCTAATAGCATTGGCAGTAAGACGCTCTTCTTTTCCCCCACCAGTGCACCTTGCAGCTAACCCAGTAACTGGCTCTACCATAGAGTTATATACAATAATACTACGTCGTGTCACTGCCCTATAATGCCGCATTGATGCTGCCGACATTACGACGGCATACAGTTTTCTCTTCATGTAAGCGGAAGAATATCGTTTTATTTACCGTGAGACATTTATTAAACTTTAACATCTCCCCTTATTCTCCCACCCCAACTCAAAAAAAAAACAGGGTCTCAATAAAGACCAATATATCACCAATGAGTTTTACGTTCAATTTCCCCTTATCTTGAGAGCTACTAATAGCTCATGGGCCATTAAATTTCCAGTAGAACCCACACTATTCATCCAGAACGGACGGAAGCGTGTTGAGGGGGTGGTCGAGAGATTTGTGTTGCTGGACAAGAACGCGTTCGCTAGTCAGGGGGAGTCTGGGGGTCACAGGAGAAGCCAGTTACGATCCGTTAACAAACACGTTGTTCCTCGACCAATGGGAATTCTCCCCCTACCCCCATGGTGACCCCCAACCCCCACCCCCCAGCGCCCCTTTTCCTTCCACTCCTCCCCCACTATCCGCATCCCTACCATCGTTTCGGTTATGAGAAATAAATTGTGTTGAACTGGCTGCATGGATACATCAACAACAGCTGGATACGTTTTTTAATGGCTGTTTGATTTCAAATGCTCGGCTTTTTGTTCATTTTGAAGACAGTAGAATCGATTCATTCGCGTCACTTAAAAGCGATTCGAATGATTTGAATATTGTCGTTATACTTCGTTTCTGCGGCAAAGTTGCGTAACCATTCTGTGCGCTTGCTACAGCCATATATTAGAAAGTTAACTAGATATAGCTTCTTACTACTCTCAGTGCTACGCGGGTCCCTAGCGGTAGCTGAGGATACTAATGCCTCTGATAATGCTTTTGCATTCGATGGAGCACGAAGGCAAAGCATTATGAGAGGTATTAGTAGCCGCAACTACCGCTAGGGCCTCGCGTAACACGGGAAAGAAGTAAGATGCTATATATCTAGTTAACTTTCTAATCTATGCTACAGCTTGGTGGCGCTAGTGCATATCAGGGAAAGATGGCGGATCTACATCCGACTACAACGTAATTTCTCGAGGTGCTATTCGAATTTCAGCTAAATAATTTTGGTAAATAACTTTGGTAAATAATTGAACTTGGCTAGGGAAAACGCAAAAGACTCGCAGACATTTGCTTACAGACATTTTAAACATCCCCACTTTTATACATACTATACTTTGTTCCACATTATGTTTTCAGAAAACTGACTGTACGACGCTACGTTTTCTTCCACTACGAGCGCAAAAACCGTGAACATCCCATTCGTAAACTGTTAACATTAATTTTTGTTGAGTCTACAAGTGTGATACCTACATGTTTTTGCACTCTTAGTGCAAGGAAACGAGTCGTCATCCAGCCAGTTTTCTGAAAACATAATGTGGAACAAACTATAGTAGAGAACCAGCAGTGCCGGCCTCCGTATACACGCGAGCAACCGACCGCGTTGGGCTCCCAACCCGGGTTAACGGGGACCCCACGCAGGAACGGGAACACTCGTCTTATTATAGCGAGATAGCAGATTATTGACTGGCGTTACAATCTGCCACTGCCATTGCGTCAAAGAACAGAGAGTAACAAGGCGGCAATCTGTCCAGGTGCTTTGAAACTTCGGGAATGATGTGGGTCAATTGGTCGAAGCGTTGTGCGACTCGAAACCGAAACTAGTGCCACTTGTGGCTGGCATTTTTGTCGGCAGGTGGCAGTCTGATACGATACGGTAAGCGCATGAAAAGTTAACTGTTTAATGATTCGAATCGAAAACGAATAAAAAGTTATGAATTAATGCAGCATACAATTCTTAAATCTACACATATAATACGGAGCAGGCATCCAAATTGCAAGTGCACTAGCCTCACTTTTGTGTCCTGTTTCAAGAACCCCCACCCTGTAGCGCCATCTGTTGACGGGCCTCGCCTACAAATTTGGGTTAGGACACTTTTCCAAAGTCTTCTAACAGATGGCGCCACTGACCAAACCTGCTGCGCCGCTATATTCTGTTGATTGGCTTTGCCTATCAATTTGGGTTGGGACTCTCTTCCAAAGTCTTCGAACAGATGCCGCCACTTACCACACCTGCAGCACGGCTATTTGCATCGCACTTTTGCGTAGTGTTGTGGAGGCAAAGCTGCAACAAAGTTTTGGTCACATGGAATGTGGCATTGTTGGCGTTTTAACTTTTGACTTTCGTGGATGAGCTAAAAAAAAATCCGTGTTTCAGGTAAAAGCCGACAACTTTAAACCAACCTGTTAATGTCGACTCCCCCGATTGGCCTCGAAATCGGCAGCCTTACACGCTGGATAGGCACATTTATTTCGTAGGTGCTGACTTCCAGAAAAGAGTTGAATTGTTCTTAAGTGGTTGGCAACAATCACTGCATGCGGAAGCACTGCATTGAATTGTAATTGATTTACATGAACCTAAACGGACAGAACAGCTATGCGCCCAACGCAAAGACTTGAAGTGTTGATACAAATGACCGGCAATTGCTTATAACAATCGCGATGTGCGGTACCGAATTTTCTCAAAGGATTAACTTTTACAGCAAGTGCTTACTTACTTACTGAACGCTGGCTTTCTCAGTGATAAGGTTTTTTTTTTTTGCCTTCAGTCAAACACACATAGGCGACTTCTTAAGAGCAGCACCGGGGGCACCTTAAGTGTTTGGTCTTTGGTTTTATAAATTTAAAACAAAAGCCCAAACACGTGAGGTGCTGGGGAGAGGCGGGGAGAAATTCAAACCCCATACTGGAGGAGTGCGAGAGGGGGTGCAGTGGAGTGCGGGGGGTGGTCGGGGGCCTGAGAGGAGACAGGTGTATGTGGGTGTGTGGGGGGAGGGGGGGGGGGGATGTGTAGCCTGCATACGGTTACAACTAGTAAAATAATAAGATAAATAAAATTTAAGACAGGGGTGTAAGATTTTACAGCTGCTAAACTCGAGGGGAAAAATGCGTTTAATACTACACTTGTGACCCTGCGGGCTGTTACTAAATCCGCGTATAAGGCCCTAAATTGTCTTGAGCCGGCCCTGAGAACCAGGGCTTCCTTCAACCTTTTCAAGGTTTCGGTTTTTATCTCCATTTTTTTTTAATTTAACAAATATCCCTTTTTATTCCCGTATTTCATATATTTTCTTCCCGAGATTTCCCCAATGATTCCCAAATTCCTAAAAAAACAAAACAATTTTTATAGTTCAATGCACGGTGGTGACGTCACGATAACACACCCCACGCTAAAAGCGTAGTCGTTATTATACGGTTAATCTGAAAACCCACACACGTCACCGTGGATTTTTTTTGATAACCCACACTTTTTTGACTTTGCAAAACTTTGCAAAACTAAAGTACACAACACAAATTCCACCAGCACACTCCATTGCAATCAGCATAAATAAGCACATTTCCAACCTGCGTCATTTATCGTACTAACGCGAAAAAGAAAAAAAAACCTCGCTAGGCTACTATGCTAGGCTCGTACCCATCGAGGAATGGCCTAACCCGGCAACCTTGCGTTCCTCCAGTACGAAAACTAGGCTACTGGTACTTGTAAATACACCTAAATACACCTAGAAACCGACAAGACTGAAGCGAATAGCGCTTGTTGTACTCTAATCTTTTTTAAACTATTAAAGTAGAAAAAAATACAGCTTTGCCTTAAAACGCAAACATCGGTATTACGGAGCGTCTATCCCCTTCGCTCTGACTTCGTACACAGGAAGTTTCTACCGGAAGTTTCCATTCAGAAATCGCATGTAAAAATTCTTAAATTCATTATGATTCACAAATAAAATTTACAAACAACAAATCTTTAAAAATTAGCTTGAGATTTAGTCACCTTGACGTCACACCTTAGCATTAAAACACATACCCGTGAAGTAGACCCAGTTATCCCGAAATAATTGATCTTTGCCTGAAACGGAAGTGTCCAAAAATCTCGTGCGATTTCGCCACACCTCGATATTTGGACTGTTCCGTTTCTCGCAGACGATCGATTATTTCGGAATAACCGGGTCTACTTCACGGATATCTATTACGCAACGACATCTACGACTACAGCAAAAAGTATAGAGCAGCGTCAAGTGACGTCATATTACCTACGAGACACCATTTGGAGGTAATAGCTACAAGGTGCACTACATCAAAATGTAAGGGAAAACAACGGCACTTCTAGTCAAGACATTGCTTTGAGAGCAGATTTCTTAGGCTTAAAAGAACGTGGTTTTCTCCAACAACAAAAATCGCGCGTTATAGCCTTAAGAAATCCAGTCTAATAGCATTGGCTTCAGTAAGACGACCTTCTTTTCGCCCTCCAGTGCTCCTTGCAGCTAACCCAGTTACTGACTCCACCATAGAGTTATACACAATAATACTACGTTGTGTCACTGCCCTATAGTTATGGTTAAAGTGCTGAAGGGCAATTGTTAGTTAACCAGTTCAGTAAGTGACTGGGTGTTACGAATAAAACGGATAAAAAGCCTAATCAGCTTCATTAGTGATAAATAAATACGTATGCAAACCTATTTCCGCTGCCTTTTGGACTTAAATGTCAGACTGCCTGAGCAGGAATTGAATCTTTGAGACCAAACGCCGAAAGCTCTACCGCTAAGCCATGCTGACATGCGTTTATGAAACATTTATGAGGATAAAGATGAGCAGGATGAGTATAGCAGAATGCATGTGGACTGAATGGGATGAGCAGGAAGAATGTTATGTTTGAGGATGGAATGGTTTGTGTCCAAGTAATAG
>JAHWFP010217680.1:434-27280 GCA_023313725.1 Lithobius niger | reverse complement strand
TTTCTTTGTTGCCAAAACATCTTAACCTGATAATTTAGCATTATCAGCAGACCTCGTCACTTTCGGTGGCGGGCACCGTCCTGACGGGCGCCCCGGGGTGCAAGCAGGCGTTCCCCCAAAAACTTTTTATCTGGAAGAGAAAAAATTTGCACTTTATTCAGAACAGATGATAACAGGAGGTTGGTCTCTTTCGTAGGATTTGGTGGCTCTGAAAAGGACCGTTGTTTTGGGTCTTGCTTCCTTCTGGATGACTTGCTTCCATCTGGGTGGCTTGCTTCCTTCATGGATGGCTTGTTTCTGTGTTCTGAGTGCTTAAAGGGGGGTTGACCACAGTTCTGGCTGCGACGATCGGTCCCAACCGGTGTAGTCCTGATTCTTCTCTTGACATATCCCTCAGATAGTGGGAGGTGAAGGTTGTTTGGTGGTGACAGGATGCTGCTGCTAGGATTTTTTCTATTAGGATGGCATTGTGGTGGGCCCATGATGTGGAGACAGCTCTTACTTCGTGCGCCGTCACTCTCGTGCTCTCATTCGGAGTTTTTTCATAGGCTGCTTCAATTGTTTTCTTAATCCATTTTGATACCAAAGCTGCTGAAGTTTCACCAGATTGGGGATCGACTGGGAGAAAGAGTTGGTTCCTTCCTCGGCGGATGTCTTCATGACGTGTCCGGGCTAGGTAGAAGAGTAAGGCTCTAACTAGGCATAGAAGGCGTTCAGGTTCGTTTCCAACTAGGGGTGATAAAGCAGGGAAGGTGATTGGTTTCGGTGGTTCCGAAAGTTTCCGTGTTTTGGCTCTGAATGTTGATCGTGGGTATAGCGTGACAGAGGAAAAGTTGGGGCCAAAGATGCAGTATGCGGGATCTGCTGAGAGGGCTTGGATTTCTGAACAACGAAGGCTGGCAGCTAAAGTGACAAGAAAAACCGTCTTCCTAGTCATGAGATGAAGGGAGGTGTCTTGAAGGGGCTCATATGGTTCGCCCATTAGGGACTGGAGGACGAGTGAGAGGTCCCAGTCTGTTATTGATCTTCTGGTAGTGGGTCTTTCGTTTTCGTATGAGCGTAGAAGGGCCGAGATTCGGTAGTCGTCAAGTAAGTTGGTGTTGTTGGTGGCTTTGAAGACAGTGTTTAAAGCAGAACGGTAGACTAGGATTGTAGAGTCCTTGAGTTTGTCGATGTTGAACAAATCTCTGAAGAAGTTTAGGAGGGTGGGAAGAGGTGGGTTGATACGATTAGCTTGTTTTGTGATACACCACCGAATCCATTTTGACCAGTGGCTGTCATACATCCGGTTAGTGGAATCGCTTGTTGCCTTTGAGGCGATGCGTTCGGCCTCCTCTTGATGAATTCCAGCCTTTTTTAGGAGTTTGATGATAGTAGCCACCCGTGTAGGTTGAGGTTGGATACGTTCGGGTGTAGCTTTGTTCCTTTCTGTTGGGACAGAAGATCTGGTTGAGGAGGTAGACTTATTGGAGTGTCGACTAGAAGTTCTAGAAGGAGTGGGAACCATGCTGCCGATGGCCAGAGGGGGGCTATGAGTAGGAATAAGCTCTGGCTTTCTTGGATTCTTAGAAGAACTTGAGGGAGGAGTTTGAGGGAAGAGGTAGGCGAACAGGTTGTGCCAAGGGAACGTTAAGGCGTCTACTGCTACAGCTGTTTCGTCCGGAATCGGGCTTATGTAGAGGGGAAGTCTGGCATTGTGCCTCGTGGCGAACAGGTCTATCATTGGAGTGCCCCAGATGGTGACGAGAGATTCGCAGATGGATTTCTTGAGGCACCATTCGCCCGTCGGAGGTTTCTGACGTGAAAGGGAATCGGCAATCACATTCCTGTTGCCTGGGATATGGAGAGAAAGGAGTGTGATGTTGTGCGGTACGCAGAGGTTGAAGATTTCCGATGTTAGGTGCTGGAGAGATCTGGATTTCGTTCCTCCTTCTTTCCTTATGTAGGCAAGGGCAGACGTGTTGTCGGACTGGACTTGTATTGTCTTGTTCTTGATTTCGGGAAGGAAATGTAGAGCTAGTAAAATTGCTCGAAGCTCGAGGGAGTTGATGTGATCCATGCAAGTTGACGGCCAAAGGCCTGAGGTTTCTTGTGTGCCAAGGTGGGCACCCCAGCCGAATCTCGAAGCGTCCGTGAAGAGGAGCAGCTCGGGATGTGGTTCGTGGAGAGGTTGCGTCTTCGTGAGGTTGGTGATAACTGACCACCACAGGAGGGAGTCCAGAGGAAAGTCGGGACTGAAGGGGACCTGCTTGTCTGGGAGGTCTTGATTGATTGCCTGGTTGTCTATGCGGTGGTGGTGAAGTGGTCTTACCATCCAACGGCCGTAGGGGACGAGGTTTGCCATTGCGTCCATCTTCCTGATGAGAGAGTTTAGTTCCCGAAGAGAAAAGCTTGTTTTCGACCGAAAGTGACGGATGTGGAGAAAGAGGTCTTCTGTCCGTTCCGGGGAGGGAGCAATCCTTGCTGAGTGGAGGTCGAAAGAGGCTCCTAGGAAGGTGAAGATTTGTGCTGGTATTAGGCGGCATTTTGAATAGTTTATTCCGAAGCCCAGTTGGTTTAGCAGGGAAATGGTCTTGTCCTTGTACCGTACTAATGTGAGAGGATCCGGGTTGTTGAGGGCCCAGTCGTCCAGGTAGGCGTTGGCTTGAATTTCGTTTTGGTGTAGATAAGCCAAAATAGGTTTGAGAACCAGTGTGAAAATCCTGGGGGCTGCATTCAGGCCGAAGGGAAGACAACGGAATTCGTAGACCTTTTGGTTGTAGATGAATCGAAAGAGGTGCGTGATTGCCGGATGGAGTGGGACATGGAGATATGCGTCTTCCAGGTCGATCGAGATTGTCCAGTCATTTTGCTTGAACGAAAGACGGATGGATTCGAGAGTTTCCATTTAGAAGTGGTCGTTTGAGATGTATTTGTTGAGAGGTTTCATGTTGAATATCAAGCGAGAACCTCCTGACTTCTTTGGTCGGATGAAGATGGTGCTGTAGAAGCCCGGGCCTGGCTTGCGGCATTCCCTTATCGCATCCTTCCGCAGGAGTTCTGAGACTTCGAACAAAAGTTGTGGTGTTGGCGGTGGGGAGAATTCCCAAGGCGGTGACGGAAGGAGTGGTGGTTTTGAAAGAAAGACCGGGCGAAAGCCGTGTTTGATGATGGGAAGGACTTCTGGGTTGTTTGTTAATTGGAGCCAAGCTGGGAGAAAAAGTCGTAATCTTGCCCCAACTGGAAGACAGGATAGGTGAGAGGCGTCATTGTTGGTTCTTACGAAAGTTGGTTTTGGCCTCTGGAGATGAGTGGCGGCTTCGACGGTCTGGGGTGGCGGCTCGCTTCTGGTTGCGTTGGCCGGAACGAGAGCGAGGCTGGTCCATCCGAAAGGCTGATTCTTCGGACGAGAGTCGTTGTGACACGGGAACTGAGAGGGAGCCGAAGTCCTGTTCCAGTTGTCCGGGGAAGAACGAAGGTAGGGCTGTTTATTCTTCAGGGCCGGACGAGAGGCAGGAGGGATTGGTTTATAAGGCTTGGGTTTCCGAGCGATGTCGAGGTGAGGAGCGAGAGTTGGGATGAGACCCCGGAAAAGCGTGTCCGACTCGTGGATGGGCCGGTTGCGGAGTCGGTGCATCGTGGAGACGTTAAGGTTATTTGCGGACGTAAGAGCAATGTCTCGGAGGAGCAGTGTGTTGTTGAAAAGGGCTCTCGTAGCCCAGTTGATGGAGTGGTACGTGGCGAAACTTGCCTTTTGAAAGAGCTGCGTTACTAGGGACGAAAGATTACGTAATTCTTCGGGTCTTGCGTCCGAGGATAATTTTTCGCATAGGGCGTTTACCGTAGCGTTGAGGACGTCGGCTTGGGAAGCGGCACGTAGGCTTAGTCGGAGGCATTTGTCATTGTCGTAAAAGACAAAAGTTGGGATGTCAGCTTTCTTCGGGATGGAAAGAGCGGTGCCGAAATCCATCTTCACTTCACTGCATAGGAATTCGCATTCGGGGTAGGTTGCGAAGTTGTTCGGGTTTGTAGCGCCGTCGCCCGACGGGCGAAAGAAGCTGCTTTCACGACCTGGTTGAGGTGGAGGTGGTTCCTTGTCGAGGACGAGAGGATCGCCCTTGCCGAGTAGGGAGCCTTCATTCCGGAGGAGACAGGTTAGCAGCGTGGTGGATTGCCCAAGAAGATTGTGAGGTTTGGTGTCTTTGTCTCTGAGGGCGAAGCCGAAGCCAGTTTTCAGTCCACGGTTGATCACGGGAGCGTCAGACGACTGCGAGGGCTTGAAAAGGAAACAGTCAGGAATGGTTTCTTCGACCATCTTGAGAAGCGCAGCCAGCGGGAAAGTCTGGTCGTCGGCGGCATCGTCCGGGAAGTGGATCTTCTTGCCGGACGAGGGAGGGATGGCAGGATGCAGAGCCTCGGTGGTCGCTGAGGGGACGGCAGAAGGAGGTGCTTGCGGACGAGAAGGAGATGATGACTTGTGTCTCTTCTGGTTGCCGTGGGGCGGCGTTAAGCCGCATTTGCCCGAGTCGTGGCTGGAGGCGGAAGTAATCCAGGCTTGCGTGCGGGCGTGTCGGGCGGACGATGTGCAGGAGGGAGGCGGCATGGGATTGTCTTGCATCACACGGACCGTTTCCTGGACGATATGTCGGACTTCGCTGCGGGAGACGCTTCGATCAATCCGGGAAGAGTTGGACGACAAGTCCAAGGGAGAATTGCGGGCTGGAGAGTGAGTAGCCGTAGCCCGCTGGAGGGATTTCTTGGCTTCCGGGTAGACGTCTTTCGCCCGTAGAAAGTCTTGTCGTAGAGCCGATAGGTCCATGGGTTCGGTCGGCGGGGTGCGCTGGCTGGGTTGCAAAGGAGAGTCCGAGAAGGCATTCATGCTTGCGAGAGGAGCTTCGGTGAAGGAAGTGGCAGGGATCGGGCCAACGGCGGCGAGGTCGAGGGCGGATATCCAACGGGGGACGAAGGAGAGCATGAGAGGGAGCGGCCATCATTGGGTAGAATCCAATTTTCCGTGCGAAAGATGGGGGAACAGCGGCGCGAGGTGGCGTGGATACACCTCTGGAGGAAAATGAATGCCGATAGCATGCTCGCTGTCGCTTTTATAGGGGAGGACTGCCACGCGCATGCGCGGCAGGGGGCATGCAAGCAGGCGGCTGCGCACCGGAAGAAACCTCCAGGGGAACAATCACATTCGAGGAATGTAATGCTAAATTATCAGGTTTAAGATGTTTTGGCAACAAAGAAACTCTAAATTACGAAAACAAACCCCAATAAACATTTACATTTGGTAAATACCTAGACCAATGCATAGATTTTGCCGCTTGTGAATACCAAGAAGTATCTCCTCAAGCGAAGCGATACGATGCCGAATGAGAAGCGTCATCAAGCGACTCGACTAGTCTCAATCATTAAAAACTTACGGTCGATTTGTTTGTTTTGATCATACGTATCTTCTTCCTTCGTAGAAAAGAAGGCAAAAAATTTGAGAAAAGTGTCAGAAAACAGGAAATAGATCCTGATTTTGTTTACGCATTTTTGCGTAGTTCTAGGTAATAGTTTTTCCCTGGAAAAAATCGAAACACCACCTTTGGACCATTGTTGAAACGAGTTTTTGAAGCCGATTGTTAGCTTCGGACTGCCACATTTTGCACAAGTTGCACAAGTTGTTGTAGATTTGTATGTCCGAGCGCATGGCTGAGGGCCAAGGCTCGTGGAATAAAACCAAACCAAACCACATTTTCCTGCTAAGAGGATGGTCTACAATTGTTTGCGCGAAGAGGCAACGCGTGGTCCAGTAATGTTGACAATGAAAGTATGACTGGTAATCTGAATAGCAGTCATTCAAGAATAAAGCACATGCAGCTCACGGACATAAAGTGCTTTATGGCTATGTTAAATCCAGAAATCAAGACAAGATAAAACTCCTTTAACCACTAAATTAAATTAAATTAAATTATTAAACGGTGTGAAAAAGATGTAAATACTAAATATCACGTAAATAAATATTAACTAAACAAAAAACGGCCTTGCCGTTTAAAAAAAAAAAAACATTACAGCTCGTATCCCCATGGAACTCACGGCTGTGTAGGGGCACAAATAAGAATAGATTAGAGTTCACTCGAACACAGCAAACTATGATTTGAACTCCAATTCTAGGGAACAAGTACTATTTTTACTCAATATTTATGTCAGAAAGTGGACGCAGTTTGTGTTTGAAAGGTTTAGTGTTTGTGTGTGTGGGGGGGGGGACGGTGTGTGGCTGTGCTTAATTTGTGTATTATACAGGCGTTTTCTTGTTTGTTGGTATGTTTGTTGTGTTATATTTTAAGTCTGTTTCGTGAGAGTGGCTATATGTGTTTTTTTGTGTGTGGGTTTACAATTTGTGAAACTAGCAAACTCCTAATTAAGGAAGGGAGTTAAGGTAGTTCAAATTAGCTCGTTGAGATTGATTGAACTCTAATCCATTTTTATTTATGCACCGTCACAGCTGTGAGTACCATTGGGATACGAGTTCTAATGCTTTTTTTTTAACGGCTAAGTCGTTTTTTGTTCAGTTAATTCGTTGTTGTTTTTTCGCCTCCTTTTTATTGTAATTGCTTCATTCAGTCTGGTTTGTATTGGATGCGTTATGTTCACCCGTTTTTGTTTGTGAAAAAACAGAACTTAAAAATGCGTACTCATGTCCATGCTCTACCAATGCTTTGTCCATGTCTATTATTTGATAGAAACACACTAGCATATACCTAGATTTAGCATCTGGCATTTCGATGAGTGGGTGGTGCTGCAGGGGTCGAAGACGCGTCCCCGTATGGCCACCTCCCCGTGTGCACAAAAGGCGAAGATATGTGGCCATGACGTGGACGAGAGTGAGGAGGGTGAAGACAGTAATGGAGTGCTAGGTGAAAGTGGTGGTGGTGGTGAAACGGATCAAGAGAGGAAGGAGTCCTACAGTGGAAACCGAGGTGAAAGTGGTGCTGGATCATTGTGTTCAGTTGGAGTTAGGTTAGGACAGGGGATGGACTTAGTGATTTGGGGGCTTGGTTGTGTTTTGTAAGTTGTAATGGCACAATCTCGTTGTTGCTATGGGAAGTGTACTTCAGATTAGGTTAGGTCGTAGTTTTAAGTAGTCTTAGGTTTGTATATGGAGCGCATGACAAGGTCTGTGTGTAGGCTCTAGTAAATAAAGTAAAATAAAATCAATCAGCATTGCGGCAGATGCAGTGTTGTGGCAGGAGTGGTTAACGCTCGCTAAACCCTTTTTTTTTTTTTGCAGTATTGTGGCAAACAATCGCGAAAACAATTCAACTGGCTTCCCAAAGCTCGAAGAACTATATATACGTGAGTCATTCAATCATGTCGGCCGCCCAAATTTAAATAATTGGCACGCTATGGTTTAAAACTGGAGGATCTAAGCGAATTTCAAGGCCATTTCATTTTGGTTCTCAACAAGTTAAAAGGGTTTAACAGTTAACAGAGCAGGGGCCCTAAGCCAGGCGCTTCACTGCCTACCAAGCAATATACAAGACAATTTTGCTACAACGCAAAATACTACAACAGAGTGTATACAGATTCCACATTACGTTTACTTTCCCCGTACCGAAGCATCGTTGCATCTTATTCAATGGAGCTCTAATCCGATCTTGTGCGCCTCGTCTATTGTTGCCCCATTGTTACATGTTGCAGCATTGCATTATGGGGCCTCTATTCCTCCTCCTGCCCAGGTTTTGAAAATTCTCGTGTGCATTTTCGAACTCTAATAAGCACTGCCAGCCGGTCGTGCTAATATTGGCAGCAGAAACGGTTGGCGTGAAAAATTCCTCAACTTGCAGTTCTAACACTTGAACCTCAAGATCCCACCGGTAGTATGTAAATGTATCCACCAAAAAACCAAAACTGGTATAAGAGACGCCGCCAAGTTACCAAAAAGGGTCGGCCTTCGAAGGTAGGGATGTCATTCAACCAGGGAAAGGCCACCAGGCTAATCCTATTAGCCAAGTCAATCGCACTAACTAATAGTTCTAAAGTTAAATGAAAACTAGAACAATGCCACTCGCGGTAGCAATCTATAAGTTTTCATTTAACGTCCAAAGTATTATTCAGTCCAATTGACTTGGCTAACAGGATTAATCTTGGCACCTTCTTCCTGGTTTTAAAGGCTATCACTACCTACAAAGGCCGACCATTTTTGAAAACTTGCCGGCTTCTCTTAGACTAGTTTTAGTTTTGGGTGGATATAACAACTTTCATAGGACTGTGAACGTACAAAAGTCACACCATCTTATATTCTTATGTTCTTCTACAAAAGGTCACAAAAGGTACAAAAGGTGTAAAAGGTCATCTTATATTCTTATATTCACACCATCTTATATACCAACTTTTTCTCTGGAGGAATTTTGTCTATAAATTTTCTCGTTTGTAATTTTCACATTTGCCATTGCGCAATTAGCCTGGGGAAGGAAAAACAATTTCAGAATTGTTTCAGTTGCAATAATTGCCTTACATGACTACTTCTGCGAGATTTTATTCTTACCATCCCCCCCCCCCCCCAGGGCCGGATTTATGCTCCTGCCCAGACATAACGCCGCTCTTCAATGCCCCAAAAACTTACCGTCCCCCAGACTCTTAGGAATGTTTAATTTAGCCCCCCCCCCCCTCAACCAGCACCTTTCTTAATTTGTAGATTCGTTTGCGATCCATGGAAAACTGGTAGGGCAAAAATAAAGTAAACTATTTCTGTTTCTCTTTGAACTTAAATTAAGAAATTTTAGGGATTTGGTTACTAGGACCTTGTTTGTTTCCTTGGTTCCCCCTGTTTTTTGGTAATGAGCGTTGCTTAGTTTCGCATGCTCACGGCTACTCATTTTGCTACGCATTTTATTTCATTGCTGCGATCCACGCATAACAACCAACCCTACACAAAATGGCCATACAATGAAAAGTTCGTAAATAACGTAACTACGATTTAAAGAAAAAAATCAGTAGGCCCTACTCACTCACATACAACACCGACCCTGCACTCAATCAGTACTGATACGACATTGAGTTTATAGAGAAAAAATGTTGAATTGTTATACCCTGAACAATTCGCAGAAATTTGGGGTAAAATGAGTCGTTGGTAACTTCAAAATCGGTCTACACGGTACTGCACATTACTGTTGATAAAAAAACATTATTTGTATGTATTGCACATGATTGCAACAACTTATTTATTGTGTCATCTCTTGACAGTATGCGATATTTCGTAACGTTTTTATTCTGTGCTGCGGTTTGCTTAATTCTAACAATGGATCGCGCCAGCATTTTCTTTAAAAATGTTTATTAAAGACCCGCAACACTCGAAACACCCGCAAAACTCGCACCATATTTTTTCACGTACAATTATTTTTAAGCCGTCATGCCGCCCCTAAAAAAGTGCCGCTTAAATCCGGCCCCGCCCCCCCCCCCCCCCCAAAAAAAAAAAACCTGGTACACCACTGAGCGTGGGCACGCTAACTAGTATACTGTTTATTGCTTGATGCCTACAGTAAGTAACCTACAGGAATATTACGAAGATGATTTGATGACTTCAAGGCCATTATTTTCGTTCCTGCACGAACCTGCCTTACTTCTTTCACATCGTGACTGCTTTAAACCTGGCGTCAAGCCACATTGCATCACGAAAACAAACGATTACGTCATGGAAATTGTAGAGTGATCACGATCATGAAGCGAAATGTCTAGGTCAGTAAAGGAACCCGCTAACGGGAAAGAAGTTGAAAACAAAACAACACTGGAAATCTTTATTTATTTGTCATGTTTTAAAGGAATAAATGAAATTTGTTCATATAACTGATGCAGAAAAAAAACAATTTTACCTGGGGGGAGGTCAAAATTGTTTTACATTGCCTAAAGAAAATTTGCATTACCTGTAAATTTTGTTGCATTCAGTTCCTGAGTACTTGTTACCCTGGAGGATTCAAAACTCTCTCGATAGGCCTAGCTGAATCGCCCATCTGCGCATGCGCCAGCACGCGCAGACCCTCCATAAACGGTATTACGACGTTAGCCAACCATCTATTTTTTTTCCAGATATGTCAGCCATGGTGGTGACTCCAGAGGGGAGGTTGTGTGGGTATTTACAGGTAGTGTATATTTTCTTTAGGCAATAGAAAACAATTTTGACATCCCCCCCAAGGTAAAACTGGGTTTTCTAATTGCCGGCTGAAAATATCACACTACCTGTAAATTTTGATGCATTTACAGTTGACCTCGTCAAGGTAGGTGGCGAGCACCATCATGACGAGTCCCCAAGGGGGTTCGCTGGGTCCCAGAGATTCGGCACAGGTTGAGGTGCATATCGCATGGCTCCCGATTAACGTCAATAGATTAACAGCAATTCGAGAGTTTGGTTCCGTGTAGACGAAGAAGGGGGGGGGGTAATTAATTTTTAATTCATTACCTGATAATCGTGGTTCCATGAGAGTTGAATACATCTTGTACCCATTGGGTGGTTGATTGACGGGTTGATTGAAGATCATTAGGTGGATTAGTGTGATGTGGAATGAGGAATCGCAGGGTCATCAATTGGTGTCGGTGAGAGTCGTCATTCCGGGCCGAAGTGTTGTGGGTCAAAGTCAAGAACATTTGACTTATGGCATGGTTGTGAAGGTGAAGCCATAGTCTTTGGTGGATGAACGGCAATCAAGACATGGGAGTTTCCTTGTCTTGGTTAAGGACATTCTCCGCATTTCGTGGATGGCAGGGACGAAAGTTGTGGCATTGTCCCACTGCCAAACCAGGGGAGGGGGGCGACGTACGATTCCTTTGGCATCGCTTGATTGGGTTGGATCCATTCCTGGGCAAGCTTGTGATGTTCACGACGAGCGAGTTCGGGAAGAACCGGGGGATGGTTGATGGGGTTGTAAAAGTGGATACCCACCGGAATTGCATTTTTTCCGACAACATATTCCATCTTGGAAGTAGTTTCAGTTGTTTGAGTGCCGCGTGTAGTGAGATGAATTGGTTTACGTGGAAGAGCAGGACGATGGATTTTGATGATAGCTTGGCGAATTGTTGAGCATGGTAGGGGGGAGAGACGTCGAAATTCGGCTTCAGCAAGTTCAATCTTTGGTCGCATTTTGGTGTTGCTGGCAGTTAAGTTTTCGATGTTAAGTTTGTAAGCATCAATAAGCTTTCGAGCATTCGACAGTTTGACTCTAGGTCGGAGCAATGAGTTGCGTTGGGTTCGCAGTTAAATCGGGGGCGGTTGAGTTTTTTTTCGTTGAGATCAAGTTTGTGTGCAGTTTTCTTGAGGAGAAATTCACAATCACCATAGTTCACAATGGAGTTGGCAGGGTAAGGGCTTGAGTCAAGTCCGAACGATGATGGTTCAGAAGTTGATGAAGTGTTCATTTCAGTTGTTGGTGTCGGGGTAGGGTTTCAGTAAATGGAGGAGGATGTGACGGTGGCCGGAATGGTTGAAGTAGGCTTCATTATGGGTAGGATAGAAGCGGATGGAACGTCGTTAGTTGGCGTGAAAATTTCACGGTCTTTCTTGTTTTTCTTTTGAGTTGAATGAGCGAGGGATTTCTTGTTGTATAGTTGGATGATAGGCCATTCAGTAAGGGATATGGTCAGGCAAATTGAGCAGTGATCCTTGTCAAAATCACAATGACGATGCAGTTGGCAAGCTGGGTGTGGGTCATGGCGTTTTTTGGATGAAACAACACCCACACATTTGCAGACATCAGGTTTGCTGACAGTTTTAGGGTCCCAACCTCTAATGAGGGTTGGTGATTTTCCACCGCGAATCATAGGCGGCATGGTTGAGGAGCGTCAACAGGAGATTTGGGAGGAGCGCGGGAAGCGTTGGGCCTATCCAGGCCGAGGAAATCCAAGGTGCGGGAGAAGGGGACGAGGTGTCGAGACAGGTGAAAACCCCTGGGTTGAGAGATGGGTGGATGCAGCCACGAACATGATGATGCAATGAGTGGCTTGGTGGAAGTGTGAGTGAGGGTCATGAATCCATATGATGAGGGAACGCATCAGAAGCTTGAAGGTTTGGCAGATTTGGCAAAGGTTAGCTTCCGTGAATGCTTGTCTGTGCAAGGGTGGTGAGGTGTCATGTCGACACAGAATTTTGAATGACTGTGCAGATGAAACAAAGGTTGGTAGGCTTGACATTAATGAAGGGTGGTGTGACGAACGAGGGAATTCGACGAACAGTGGCATGTAACATTGGATCATATGTAGACGTCAATGATTCACTGTGGTGGAGAGCCGGAGAGTCATTGGTTGTGTAGGATGTTCGGCAAACGAGAGGATAGATGTTCGGCAAACGCAAGATGTGCTGGTGTGACAGACGAGTCCGGGTAAGGCGGAATGATGCGGAACGTAGAATTTCATCGTAGGTGTAGACATTCGGCGAACGGGGAGGTTGCAGAATGTGACTGAAGCGAGGAGACCAAATGTTATTTGGCGGCCAGGGACAGTGTTAATCGGCAAATACGGATTTCCATGAACGAGTGAGAAGTTCGGCGAATGTTGACATCCAACCGTCGTGGACATGGTGTGAGGGAAGAACAGTTTGGGCAGTGGGAGTATCATTCATGACCATTCGGCAAACGTGTCAATCTACAGGTGAGAGAGTTCCCTTCAGTGAACGTAGGGAGGAAGAAGGGTTTAATGTGGCAATTATGGCACCAAGGGAGAAAGTGTAGCATATCAACTTGAAGTTAAGAAGTGGCGATGGGAAAGAAAAACGGAGGCGCCGATTCGGTCGAGGAAGTGTGCACGTCAGGAAGAGCACAGAAAGTTTATGGGAAACGATCGTGAAAGACGTCAACATGAGCATTCGGTGAACGGAAGTTGCAATTGGTGTTCGAGGAAGGCTACGTCCACATACCGTTGGAGAATGAAGGGTTAACTAAGAGCAAAGAGCAAAGGGGAAGACGCCATCAAAAAGAAATTTCGGCGAACGTGTGAGTCATGTGATGAACGTGACAGAAGCAAGAGAGAACGAAGCGGTGTAGAGCGACCAAAGGCAGAGTCATTCGGTGAACACGCTGATTAGTGGGCGAAGCAGACGTTCGGCAAACGTGGATATCCGCCAAGAGGACGCGATGAAGGGAAGAACGATGCATCGGTGAGAGGTCTTCTTCCAAGAGTTTTCAGCGAACGTTTCACGCATCAGATGAGTTATGTTGAATACGTTGAATGTGGCTTTCGGCGAACGTGTCAGCGAAGTTCGAAAGAACCTCGTCAGTGCAGTCTCCATGTGATGAAAACATGCACGTCGGGAAAGAGCAGGAAGCGTTCGGTGAACGTGGGGTCATGCGAACGTGACTGAAGCAGGAGCGATAAAGGCGGTGTTAAAAGGACAAAGTAGAGCCATTCGGCGAGGACAGCAGTCAATGAGCGAGTAAGACGTCCGGTGAACGTGGACATCCGTTAACATGGAAAAGAAGTAAGGGAAGGACGATTCAGCAATGGAAGGTCATCTTCCGTGGGCCCTCGGCGAACGCGTCACTCAACAGGTGAGAGAATGGCTTTCGACGAATGCAGGGAGAAGAAAAGTTGCTTCGTGGGATGGGTCTTTCGGCGAACGGTGAACTTTCGGCGAACGATGAAGAGGGAGGATAACAATAGCGGTGCATCGCGGCCGGAGGCTGGAGGAAAAGAGATGGTTAGCTAACGCCGTAATACCGTTTATGGAGGGTCTGCGCGTGCTGGCACATAGGCAGATGGGCGGCTCAGCTGGGCATATCGAGAGAGTTTTGAATCCTCCAGGGTAACAAGCACTCAGGAACTGAATGCAACAAAATTTACAGGTAGTGTGATATTTTCAGCCGACAATTAGAAACGTTAAAGTGTAGAGAAGGAATCGGATGAAAGCTGCATTAAAAAAAATAGATAAATTATTGAAACAAGGGGAAAAATGTAAGGTGTGGTACTTACGTCAATGATAAGCGATGCGTGGTTTCTGAATGTCGTTACTTTGTGTTAGTACCATACCCTGTGTGGGTTTTTCTTGTTTTGCTGATTTTAAGGATTTAAGGAGAGTTGCTGTTCTCTAAACTTTAGCACGTTTATGAGCTGATATCTGTTTTTATGAAATAAATAGACGCAAATCTGATATTTGCCTATTTTCGTGTTGTGAACCTGCTGAAATCAGAGTTTGATTGAGTCACCGGGTCAACCGGGTCACCGGGTCAAGTTTTAGGCCGGGTCATCGGGTCACAGCACCTGTTCCGGAATTTCGGGTCAGACCCGGTGCAGGGAGAACCGTCATGGTGTTTAAGGTGTTCAGCTGAACACGGGCCTTGGCTTACGAGGGGCCATGTAGGGGCCCTGCGCACTACATAATAAGAATGCAGAATTGAAGATGAATTTAAACGAAAAAGCCACAAACCCACAAAAGGACATTAAGCCAATAGCCAACAATCACTAGATTAAAAAAAAAACAATAATTAATTTAGCTGCACCACGAATTGGCAGAGCAGAGCAAAGCATCCTTCGGGCTAGATTATCGCATAGGCCTAAAGTTTCTATACAGTTGGACTGGCAGCATATGCTGAGTTGTGTGCTGCCAGCCAGAGCGTTGACTTGGCTTTAAGTGCTCCAGCACTAAAATTACGGACTAAATCGGGTGTGCGAGCGTGCGGCGTTTGATTTTTGTTCGTCGTGGTTATTCGATTGATATGTTTGCGTTGTTTGCTCTGCGTAGAGTGGACTTTTGAGCAATGATCTTGCAAATAAAATGTCATGCATTGAGAAGTTTTAAGGCAGAAGTCTTTTGAAAAAAAAACACATTTTTTTTCACATTTTTTATAATTGTTCTTCTATTGGGTGGCGGCTGGGGGGGGGTTGGTTAACTTGCACATGGGCCCGAAGTGTACTTGTTCCGCCACTAACCCGGTGACCCAGAATTTCGGATTAGATCTGATGTCCTAGCCTGACCCGGTTAGCTGAACTTATACAGATCCACAACTAAACCTTAGACTAAAATAATTAAATTATTTTCCTGTGTTAGTACCGAAAGTGATTACCACTGTTTCTTTGGAAAATATTAGACGGTTCTTTGGTATATCATATCCACCGAATAACAATAAAAAATATTAAAAAAATAGTAAACAAAGTTTAAGTGAGAGTTGGGACTTAGTCTCTGGCAGCATGGAACGGATGTTAACCGTCACCATTTGAATTTTTTTCTAAACAGAGCCGGATTTACGAAAATTTACTGCTAAACATCGTTTCTTTAAGCTTAACGATAATAATAATAATTATTGTTTTATTATATTTTCAAGCGTTGCAATGAAGAACATAATGTACGTTGCAAGGTTTAGCAATCCAGAGCAGCAGTATAAGGCTTAACATTTACACCACAATTTATTCTATAGTTTGTTCCACATTATCTCTGCAGGAAACTTACTGTAAGACGTCACGTTTCCTTCCACTACGATTGCAAAATACACGGAAATATTCCACTCGTAGACTCTTTAACAGTAACTGTGTAGAACCTACAAGTGTGATATTCACATATTTTTGAACTCGTAGTGCAAGGAAACGTGACGTCATATGATCAGTTTCCAGCAGACATAATGTGGAGCAAACTCTATCTGGCGAGAGAATATCGGTTTAGATCCCATTTACGACAAACAAATTCAGCGTTTTACCCTTGTAATATTATCTGTTCGTTACAGTGGCTCATTCATCTTTCAGCATTCATCAGCTGGAAGGGGGGGGGGAGGGAAAGACTCGTATTTGATTGATTAAAGTGAACACGTAAATCATTTGTTGCAGTTAAAAAATTGCTAAATGAGCGTTTCAAAGCCACGAGAATTGCAGTGAAGATGAGGTACTCACAGGGATGGGGGTAGGAGGGTAGGGAGTTTACAGTAGCAAATATTTCCCGGACCTTATTTTCAGTTGTTTCCCTTTCTGCCCAAGATCACTGACTGGGTCAACCCAGGTCCAGCCGTGTCAATCAGAACTAACTGGTTCAGCAGGTAAATTCAGGTCTCGCCTGGTCACTGGGTAAAGCCATGTTGGCCAGGTCACTGGGTCCAGCCGGGTTACCAGGTCACCGGGTGTGACCGGGTCAATTCTGAAAACCAGGTCGGGTCACCGGGTCCTGGATCAACCTGTTTTCGATTCACCGGATCAAATATAAAGTGACCCGGTCCAACTCTGGTTGAAATTCTACGAAGCTGTGTAGCAACGAAGTTGTGAAGCTGTGAAGCAATAAAATAACCAACTAGTGACACAATACGACGAAAACACGGAGAAAGTAACCGACTATTGTAATCTTGATATGATTTGATTCTTTATTGAACCTTCAAGCCATGCGCTCAGTCTGTTGTAATCTTTCAGCAGGGCACAACAATTGTGGACCTGGAACATGAGATCAGGCAGCTTCGCCAACTTTCCTTTCCACCTCGTCTAACCTTCTAAAAATGACAAATTTCTCGCTTACTAGCTTTCACTTGGTTAATACTAAAGCTGCTGAACTGCTTCTCGCCTTTACCGAAGAATGTGGCTTTCAAGTTGTCTATACGTAGTAACCATGGCAACAACGCGGACGCAAATCTCCTCCTCGTGCCTTGTCGCGATTCTTAGGTTAGTTATTTGCCCAAATAAAGTTTCCAACATTTTAGCCATAATCGCGAGTGCATTAGTTAGTTACGATAATTTAGTTCACAGCAATTTGCTTAAGAGTTACGCAACGAGTTACGCAACAGTTACGATAGTTTTTATGGGAAAGTGAAGAAATTGACTTTTGTAACTATAATTTAACAGGTACACGGTTTGTTCATCATAAATTATTAAATAAGAAAGAAATTGGCTTACCGTCCAAAATCGAGAAATTATCCGTCTCGAATGTTCCCGTAATTAAGGAAACGCGCGTAAGGAGATACATTGTTGTAGGAGCGGCCTAGGATGCTAGACTACATTCAGTAGGGTCGATCCACATAGAAGTTGGCCTTTATTCAGGAAGTTTTGTATCTCGATGGACGTTAACCATGTAGTTAGTTAAATTCCCCTAGTTAGGGGTGATAATGATGTATTAAGTCTACTCGTTATAAAGTTATTGATTACTCGTGCTGCATGAGCTCGAGAATGTGCATATGTAGCATTGTTGAATTTGTAATGCTAAATTGAAGAAGAAATAAACTTCACTTCATCGGCTGGGTTCAAACCAGCAACATCTCCTCAATTTTGCCTCCTGCTTCCCTTCTTGGCTAGGGACACTTTTTAGGACTAAAATGCGGGCCTACTAGGCTCAGGATTTCTAGGGCTAATTTTGGGCCGCACTAGGGCTTTTACTTTTCCATCATGGTGTAAGTGCATTGAGTTTGAGAAGTTGGGTGTTAACTAACATGTGGTTTTCTTGCAGTAGCAATTTCGGTTGGACTTTGGTTGGTGTGAGTATGCCCCCACTGCAAACCTAATTCCTCCTTAGCAACTAAGTAGAGTAAGAGCCGAGGATAACGTAGCCTTGCCGTATTAGTTAGCAAGATAACCGCTACACCTCGAAGGGCAACCTATGTAGGAGGCTGCCTAGTACGTAAGTCCCACCCAAACCCCAACCTAACTAGATTCAGTCTAATAGTTTTCTCACTGCCGTTTCCGGACATGCCTCCCGAACGACGTACGAAGCGTGCAACATGACAGCGTCGATTTATGACAACTAGAAAACAATTTTTACTGCTATACAAGACGACGGACAGATTTCTGAATGCCGGTATTCGATCATCGATGAGTTGTCTTCGATTCGACAACCCCGAAATGGACGCCATGTTGGATTTTGAATTCTCACTGCGAGTAGCTATTTATTCTGCCGTCGTTTGATCACTGCTAGAAGCTGTTTTTTAAAGCGAGAATAGCAAATTTTGGAAATAGCGTGAAATGGCAACAATGTTGTACTAATGTTTAAAATGACTGTTGCACTTTGTTCTTATAGTCCGTGTTATTTATAATATCAGGGGTAGCATAAATATAAGAGGACGTGTATAGAATTCGCTCCTGATAATATATTTTAAAATTTATTGCCTATTACCGCATTCATTTAACAGAAACGGGAAATTACTAGTAAATAAATAACTGCTGCTTAGCAAATAGCGTTCGGTGAGCGAGAAGGTCTTGTTACGTAAACATGCCCTAATGGCGCATTTATACAACAAGGGCACGTTTAGCAACGACTCGCCTTTGCATGGTCGCAGCTAGAATTTAATCGTAATGGGAAAGGTGTCGTTGCCATGGTCGTTACCTGGATTAGCTAAATCCGACATCGTTTGAGCAAATGGTTGCAGTCTTATTCGTGGCAGTAAGATAAATAATTTCTTCTGACGAAACAATTTTCCTTATCGTTTCTAAACTCAATTATTAACTCGTTTCGTTGCGAGCTGGCAGAGCTAAAACTGCCGCCATGTTGGAATTTTATATAATTTCTACCTTCTAGCTGCGAGAATGCAAAGGCGAGTCGTTACGTAAACACGCCCTTGTCGTTTGCCAAAAGCTATTTGCTACTCCATCAGTATTTATTGAGGAAGAATGTCCAGTTTCTACTAAATGAACGCGGAAAAGCGTAAACAATTAAATATATTGTAAATAACAACGAGGATAAAAATAAGTAAGTATAAGACCACTTTTTAGTCTACCTAGTTCGAGAGATTTGAGTCGTTGGCAGTATCTTAAGTTATGCATACCTGGCCAGGTCTTGATGAATCGCCTCTGAACAGATTCCACCGTATCAATGTCCTTTAATAGGTATGGAGATCAAACCTGGCTCGTGTATTCAAGAATAGGGCAAATGCCCGTGTACAGATGAACTGATTTCCAGAGCTAATATGGCGACGAACTACAGCAGATTGGCGATTTGCTTTCGTTGTAATAAAGTTACAATGAGTAGAAAATTTTAAGTTAAATTGGAACCATATTCCTAGATCTTTTGGCGTTTCAATTGGGTCAATCCGCCATATCGATAGTATACTTAAATGGAATTTTCACTCTCCCAACATGGAATCTCATGCATTTACTGGTGGAAAGTGGGAGCTGCCAATCCCGACCGTTTGGCGTTTATCTCATCCTGAAGCAGACTAGAATCCGAATCAGTGATTATAGTGGAATGCACTTTTAGGTCATTCGCAAATTTTTCCATGTTTGTGTTATTATGTTTGATGGTTCAGAAAATGACATATAATAGGGGACCCAAAACAGGTCCCTGGGGGACCCCACTAAGAAGATTTAGTTCGGCAGTTTTCTCTAAACCGATCACCACACGTTGAATGCTCCCTGTTATAAAGACCCTCAACCACTTTCCTTGGACCGGTAATAATTCAATTTAAATGGCAGTTTACTGTGGACGACTGACTCAAAAGCTTTTTTTTTTAAATCGAACAGAATGATATCTTTTGAAGCTTCCATGATTTTACTGAGAGATCGGTCTGTAGTTTTTTTGGGGACCGCTGGATTGCCTTTCTTGAAAATTGGACCACATTTGCAGTTTACCAGACTGATGGAAATTACCCATTTAAGAATGAACGTGTGAAGATAATTTAAGCTTGTTCTGTATGGTAAATAAAAGTATGGTAATAATGAAAAGTACTCAACTGCTTTCCGACATGCGCTAAGTTACTGATGAAAACAACGTGCGCTACGGTTAATTAGGCCTACTACTTTTAATTAGGTAGCATTAATAATTTATAACACAAACTTCAAAGACAAATGAGTGCAGCATCATCAATAATTCACACGCCGAGCCACTTGACTAACGAAATAATTGCTTTAATAAATTGCGAGCGAGCAGAGATGACAATTCCACCCACTGGCACCACCAAGCTTCATCAAGAAAAACAAGAAAGCAACGCGGCCAAACGCGTACTGGGAACTGGGCTGAAAACACCACTAGCTAACTTGTGGGGGAAAAATTATGTAACGTAACTCATTTTTTAAAAATAAATTGCTTTAAAGAAGGTGTTTTACTTAGTTTTTTAGTTATATTTTAATTAAAGACTATTCAATTAAAGGTACATCCATCCCTGTTGGCTTTCCTGTAAGACTCAGTTTTGCGGTATTAGTGCATACGTATGTAAACGTTGCCAACATAGGCATTTTCTTGTTTTTTTTCTTTCAACGTGTTAACGTTGCAAAAGTTATTCTCAATGGGTCGCACGACATACTGGAAGTATTTACGTACCTTTAAATAACACTCTCACAAAAAATGCAGGAAAAGTAGGAAAAAGTCGGACTGCTGCTGCGACCCCTGCTACTTCTTCCAGTTTGGTGAGTGTTTTTTTTTTATCCCTTCCCTCCTTGACGAGCCTAAAAAGCGTATGACCCACCTTCGGGGTAAATATTTCGGAACATTACCTGCATGGTGAACTGTTACGTGTAGGCACTCGATAAGTAATAAAAAAGATTAAGCCTGAAAAATGCATAGCCTACGTTAAATAAGCAATTAGCACGACGTTTCGTGTTACTTTGAACTTAGTTCCAAGAGCTCTGAAATTTAAAATGCCAAATTGGTATTTTGGTTATTTTGTGGGTTCACTCTGGCCGATTTTAAGTTGCCTTGCGTATAGGATGCGAAGGGCACATGGGATCTGGTAAATAGTATTTTTCCTTTGATGGGTGGGTGGGGGAGCTTGAATTCGGTTTGTTCTACCTGCCACAAAGAACATACGAGTTTCTTCCTACATAAAATGTAATATGACTTGCCGATTCGCATTTTTTTATTTTATACATCAAGAAAAAGAGTTTGAAGAAACTCGAAACGTTGAACCAATAGTGTATTGGCATGCGCATTTTCAAACATTTTTATTAATTTTTTACGAAGTGTACAAGTGCTTTTTTTATTTCAGTAGTACGTCGAATAATTTTTAGTTTACTACCGAATGCACTCTAGATGCAAATGCTTCCTCCTGACGCTACCTTACTGTGTCGCTAAAGAGGGGGGGGGGGGGGGGTTTTTATCTAACTGGAAAATAGCATTAATTGGAAAATCGTAAAACAGTATAACAATATAACGGAAAATCGTCTATCACGAAATTCGTACAATGAAAAATTATCTAACATTCTTGCCTCCCTCGATGCAGCTGTACAAATAATATCAGAAATCACAGCCAGTTAAGCGATTATCCAGTTTAGACGATTATCCATTTCATGATTGATTATCCATTATACGATATTCCGATTAGATGATTCTCCAATTTTTTTATTTAGGCAGATATTAGACAATTAACCCATTAAATGATTTTCCAGTTAGAGTTTCGTCAGACCCCCGCCCCCCATCCCCCCCAGCTAAAAAGTGACTCACGAGAATGTAGTACTTTCAGATCACGGAGGTTGGTTTTCCTTCCATACGCCTACACTTTGACCGTGACATTTGCGTGAATATCATTGCTTAGAATAACTGTATGAGAATGATTCTTTATCACGTTCAGCCGCGCAGAGACCAACAGTAGGTGAGACAAGGAAAGCCGAAGGGGTGTTGCGCCTGTATTTAGACAAAAACAATATTTTGTAATTGAATGTAATGTTACATTAAGTAATATTCCGTAACGAAAGCTTAGAGATCAGGATGCGAACTGCTTTACAAAAATCCTTAAAATCAATGAAATAAGAAAAGTTCATATAAAGTATTTCCACAAGGCATTATTCGTTTTCTAGTCTTAACATTCGTTTATCAAAAGCAATCATAATCCTAATTACACCCGCTTTTATTTCATTTTCATACTTTATCCATAACCAAATATGACCTGGAGTAAACGTGTAAATTGAAAATTCGTTTTACGACTGCAACGCATGACGAAATGTTATACACCAAAAAAAAAGTCAATAAATCGTATTAAGTACAGGTTTATATGATTGTCAAGGCCCGGATTTTCCATAAGGCCAACCTAAGTCATGCCCTAGGGTGCACACATGGAGATTGGAGAAGGTGTAGGTCGCGTATTTGGGAAAACGGAGATACAGAATGAATCATGGATGTATTGTGCTGTACATGTACACTTACAGTTCGAAACTGGCCCTTATTTTTTATGTCCTGTTTTGGTATATAAATTGATATATTTCTTTTCTCCAAAATCTGTTTAAAGTATAAAACGGTCGCGTATTTTTTACTAAAAACAAAAGCATGTAGGGACTGATGATTTTTTTAAAGTTTGAACTGTCCATTAAATTAATTTGTATGTAAGCACACTCACTGTGTAGTTTGCTGGTAAGTAAAAGTTTACAGTAAAATCAGGTTTTTCTGTGGTGAGACTATTTTGTCTTTTTAGATAATTCGAAGAGCATGTTACTTCGATTGTGGAATTTTACTTCTCGTATTAACATTGCTACCGCGTTTCTTAACTTGGAGAAACCATCAATTTCTGGAATGCTCTCTCTGCTGAACTCAATTTTTAATCAATAATGTCGTTTCGGCACTCACTTCTCCATAGTTTAATAATTTGTGGCTGGGTATAGTAGATGTCAACAGTGATCACCTTGAACTTCTAATGCCTTGTTCTATTTCTTGAAAAATCGTGGGCCGGGGAGATGGGGGGAAGGGGGAACATTGTCCCCTGTAGTGTCGCGCCACTGAGACACACATACTACAGCGGTAACGAGTTTCGTGCTTCTAGAAAAATAAAGTTCCTATTGTTACATTTTTTTTTTTTTCTTATTATTATTCCATCAAACGGCAAGACAGCAAAAATAAGTAGGTTTATCAGTTTCCAAAGCCTCCAGGACAATATTTATGTGAAGAAAAGAGGGGAGTAATTTTTTCGAAGGTGATTTTTATCAGGAGGGGGGGGGGTGGAGGGACAGGATAAAAAACTGCGAAAAAGGAAGTGCACAGTAAGTTATAAAATGTTATACATTTATTTAGTCAGCACATTCCACTACGCATTAAAGGTACATTCCTCCCAGCGCCATTTTTCTCGATCCTCCACATCAAGTACAGCCTCAAAGGTCTATTTCCTTACCGTTCATCTTTCCCTTGCTAAAAATCCGTTTTAAAATGTGGCGTCTAGGAGACTTTCTGTTGAATATTGGGGAACTATATTTACTGTATCCTACACGTATATGATCCTTTGCGCGCCTACAATAACCTTGAAGTTTCATCTGTGTGTGCGTAATTGTAATCGTTTGAGCTCAATTATGATCAACTATGAACTATGAGATCAAAAATCTAGAAGACTAATGCGGTAAAAATTAAAATTAATTATGCCAATAGAATGCCGAAGAAAAATTATAATATACTAACTAGCCTAAAAAATTATAAATAATTTATAATTTTTTAGGCTAGTTAGTATATTATAATTTTTCTACGGCGATCTATTGGAATAATTAATTTTAAGTTTAATTTAATTTTAATTTTTAATGATTTCCGTATTTTTACATCAGAATTATTGTGATATAAAAATACGAAAATCATTCCGGTTTGTGATGACACAGTCTGTAACTTTTCGCATAATATTCCCAATGCCATCTTAGATAGTAGCTGCGTTCCTAGTAGTTGACCTTGGCTGCGGAAGCGATCTGCGCGTGGCTGTTATAAGGCAGGCTGAATGTTATAAGGCAAGCGGAATGTGCCTTTAATGGAGGTCTAGTATCGTTTGTGCACTCATTTCAGCTCCGGATAGTAACCAGTACCAGTTTGCCGACAATCGTTAAATTCAGCTTATGCTTTTTTTTTTTGGGGGGGGGGGGGGGACGGGGGGGGGGGGAGTCGTGAAAATTTTAATACAATTTTTTTGGGTGGTGAAAAAAATTCACTATGGTTTTTTCTTACATTGATGACGACACTTCGGTAGTTAACTCCCCCCTCGCCACCAACCCGGCCCCGTTGATAAACATTGAAGGCCAGGCCCGGACTGGCCATAGTGCCAGGGTGTCGATGGCACATGGGCCCTCCCGTAGATTGGAGTAGGGGCCTTTTCAGATTTGATAGCTACAAGTGACATTTCTGTTAATCAATTTTTTTCTCGTCGTAATTTCCTGGTTGGACTTAAAATCTGGTCCCTTCCCTTCATTTCATAGCGGTTATTAAATGACTAGACCATAAAGGCAGTTTAGGGACCAGTCATTATTTATCGCCTGGGGAGAAAGAAAGTCATTTTTGGACCTCAAAAATGACACTTTCAGCCGTCAAAATTTCTAAAAACTCCTCAGCTTCTGGTAGCAAGTCCCCCGAGATCCTACCCCCCCCCCCTCCATTAATGTGAGTGTTTAAGCGGTTTTGAAGCTGTTAGTGTCACTATACCTACTGCATTATTTTTAATATACCTTCTAGAAAATCCTTGCCCCCTAGCTCCTTGGTTTATTATATGAAACTCGACATAAGATGGGTGAATTAAGGAACATCGTGTTGTACACAACATTTTTCATTGTCCTTTCGATAAAAAAGGTGCACGTTTTCATTACAACTAGTGGTAACTTGTGCAGAATGCTATTTAATTCGGCTACAGGAAATCATCTGCAGACAGTCTCAATAGGCATACGAAACGTAAATTTTTTTTAGGGGGGGGGGGGTCACATTATTTTTGGACCTTGAATGGAGAGGTGAAGGTTTTTCAGGGTTTTTAAGTGGGGGTTGCTGGGGGGCCATTGAAAAATTTGGTGGTCACATTCTTATTTCCCCCTCCCCCCCGGCCATAAATAATGATCGGTTCCTTATAAGCTTTCATAACCCTTCCCCCCCCCTCCCCTCCCTCTCCCACAAAATTGTGTTTATGTGCCTTTTTAAAACGTCATGGCACTTGCGCCCCAGACCTGCCAATCCGGGCCTGTTGAAGGGTTAGGGTCCCTTATTTCTTAAGAAACAAATCTGTAAGGAAGATAGCCAAAAAGTGCATATTTTTCTTGTTTACCGATTGACTATCTTGCTTACATGACTTTAATTTGGTGTTTTCTACAATTTACATCGTGAAACAAATAGCGCTGAAAGTGGAGACAAGAATATATTTTCTTCGGTGGGACCGCCAAAGTCACTGCCAAGGTGTAACTCGAAAATAGACCGCCAGGATATCCCACTACCCAAGGATCACCCGCAAGTGACGTCATTCATTACGTAATCAATGAAAACAACTCGCTATTAACGTAATGGCGGCTTACCATACGCAAGTAGGTCCCTTTACCTACAGTACGATATCTATATCTTGCCCACAGGCGCGATTCATGTACCACAATACTCCTATTAATAGCTTATCGCATCGCTGTTAGGGTTAAACGAACAGCTCGCATCGAACACGCCTTTGCGGCCCACCCAGCGATGCGGTTTACGAGCCTATGCGATGGTCTACGCCTCCCCCGATAATCGATAATCGGTAATTAGCGCTCAATTGTATTTGCTTACCCGATGACGCCTACGCCGACACATTGAATTGCAGAGCAGCAAGGATCTCCGGCATGTCGCCATGGTTTACACGATGGAATCGCCTGGCCGTGCTTCGAAACTGGGTCGCACTCAGCCTGTTCGCTCACGTTCGTTCTTCGGCTGAAGCAGCATATAGCAACGGTTTCGCTTTCGATTTTGGCTGGCTCTCTATAACGCTGCAAACCAAGACTTTTCATCGGTTTTCGAAAGTAGTCGTAAAGCGACCAACTATTTAAAAATATTGTAATATTTTAATAAATGCAAGGCAAAAAGATGTTATTTTGTCGCATTTGATTTTTTTTTCTTTTTAATAATAGTCTTTTTAATTAAATGTTCAGATTCGAGAAGGGAATTTTTAGTAAGTTTTTGGACAAAATGCGCATCATTTTTTTTACGTTGAGTAACAAACACGCCGCGAGCCTACACCATCGACGAACTGAGAGAGTAGTTTGTCTAAGCATACAATAAAAAATGTCCGTCCGCGACCCACATGTTTTCGTCTTAGATACTCAAATCTTTCTAACCAGATACTATAGCAACAATATCTTTGCTTATAACTAAGGGAGCGTCCATAAATTACGTAACGTTTATTTTTGTCTTTTTTACCCCCTCTCCCTAACAACAAAGTGTACCTCCCCCCCCCCCCCCCTCGGTAACGTAACGCTAATTTTTTTCTTCGGCAAACTGAAAAGTCAAATAAGTAATTTGTGGGGCAGAGGGGGGGGGCAGGGCATTTTTACTTAAAACTGACACATTATGACGTACGGCAAAAATTATTTATTTGACCTTTTCTTTTTTAGCTACATTACTTTGGCTTAGTTAACATTTTCATGGAATCTCCGCAAACACTGATTTAAAATTAATGCTATTCATGCGTGTAAGCCAAACTTATAGTGAATGACACACTATTTATAAAGTATGAAGGGTTTCCTTATCTCCCCCCCCCCCTCCACCCAACAATTGTGTAATCGCTTCCTGCATCAACTTAAAGGGCAATTACATCCATTTTGAGATGCATGCTTTACTTTTGGATCACTTACACAATAACTAAACACAAGAATTGCTGTAAGAATACGTTACGTACGTCCGATACAACAATTTAATTATTGCATCACCAAAACACGATACGGAATCCGCTATTGTCTTGCTGAAACGCGTAGAAATTAATGACGACAGATGTCACTTTTCGATTTCGACTCGCAGCCGATTGAGATAGCTCTATTGGCTGAGAGAGCTCAAGCGTCCGACGGCCTTAGCTGGCCACTACAACTCTCTGCCAGCTAAGGCCGTCAGACGCTCTAGCTCTCACAGCCAATAGAGCTATCTCAGTCGGCTACGAGTCGAAATCGAAGAGTGACATCAGTCGACATTAATTCCTGCGCGTTCCAGCAAAACAATGGTGGTCTCCATGTCGTGTTTTGGTGATGCAATAATTAAATTGTTGTATCGGACGTACGTAACATATTCTTACCGCAATTCTTGTGTTTAGTTATTGTGTAAGTGATCCAAAAGTCAAACATGC
>JAHWFP010217679.1:33273-44484 GCA_023313725.1 Lithobius niger | reverse complement strand
GGGGGGGGGGGGCGTAGGTTGAAGCAGAAGCTTTTGTGACACTCGATTTTAATGCGTATTGTGTGCCAAACCATTATCACCAAGCAATAAGAATACCGGTTGCAATCAGATTTAAGAGTTATCTTTTTTTTAATTTTTTTTTGGTTTGGGGGTGGGGGGAAAGACCATCCTCTACTATTTATACTCGTTGCATACTAAACCATTATCACCATCCTTAGTCGAGTATCTGACGTGTTGATGTTGTTGGTACTTGGCCTTGAGTGGCCTGGCGTGGCAATCAAGTTCACCTGGCTTCAACTTCCTACTCCGGTTTTTTTAAATTCCTCAGGCTAAAGAGAGTATATTAAAAAAGAGAAAAAAACGACGTGATGCCAGTGGAAATAAAAGCGTTTAAAAGGAAAATTCAATTTTAACCTTTTGTGTGGGAAATAAAAGGCGCCAAAAAGCAGGAAGCAAAAGTGTGCGCTGCTCGTTGGTTATCATCATCACACTGTGCTACGCTCGATATCCATCCCCCCCCTTGTTCCCAAAATGAACCGTTCCAACGGGGTTTGCGAGCAGAAGGTTGGCTGACGCTGCAGCAGTGCGCTGGTGCCAACAGCCAGCTAGTGTGGTTGGTGTACACGTGTCTGGTGCAAATAGCTGCAGTTGGAAGTAAGGAACTGATGTCCTACAATCATTTACTACTAAAACGTAGGGCCAACTGGAGGTTGGAGATTTTCCATTATACTGGAGTTGGAATAAGGACTTGAATTTGTGAAGCGATCGAGCAAGGAATTCGTGCTCGGGGTCCCACTAAAGGCAGCACCATCAATCGTAAGAGCGTGATTCGATTGGCTTTGAAGGCGCATCTCGGAGCAGGTGTGTGTGTGTGTGTGTTGGCGTGTTCCAATCAACAATCCTTTTTGCGTTATGGCATGGTTATTCGTTTTTTTTATTGTCTTTTTTTTTTGGCTTTTCGTAATTTTTCGTCGTTTAAACTTGCTTTTGTGTTACTTGCGGTCGTCTCTGTTGGTTTGCTTTTGTCCGTTGCGTGCGTGTTTTCGTGTAACTAGCCTACAATGCGTAATTGAATTCTGTTCTGACCGACAGTGAAGTGCTACTCACGTTGTTGGTTCGTGTGCTAACTTGACAGCTGGGTGTGTTATTTTTCAGAATGATGCACACTCTTGATTATGTGGGGTTAATGGTGTTTAAAGTGCCAAGCGGTGTAACTAGTAGGCACTTAAATTTAAATCAGTGATCCTTCACACCGGTGGCGACAAAACGGGCGTGCGTTGCAGGGTAGCATAGAGATTGTAAATTGCGTGTTTTTTTTTTTATGTTTGCGATTGCTGGGCGCCAATATTTGTGTATTTTCTTATTTGCTTCGGTCCCGGTTGTATTATTAGTGGTTATCACTGATTTTGATATCGATGATCGAACGTTATCGTTGAACGCGTCACAGGTGGGTTGTTTTGAATAGCGTTTTGCTTGTGATGCTTTCATTGCCTCATACCGAGGTTGTGTAGCAATATTTAACGTGAGCCAATGTTGCAGACGGTATGTAACTCATGGATGCTTAAAGGGGGTTGCTTCCTTATGCTGGATGTTGGCTTTCCTATGTAACAATTTTATTACTTTCAATCAAACCTGTGAAAATGTTTCGGACAGATGCAACGATGGGAAATTTAAAGAACTCGCTTTTATCGTACTGCGCGTTGGCTTTCCTGTGTCGGAAGTGTTGTAACATTCAGTCAAACCTGTCTGAATGTTGTATCTGTGTTAGTGTTTCCGTCGAGTATGACGCATGATAGCGCAGTGTATTTTTAATGATCGGAATCCTAGTGTTAAAGAGACGTTTCCCACTTAAAAGGACATAACTTCTCATTATATTCGAGCATCCTGCGCGAAATAGCTTTTGCAACATTTACATTGGTTAGAGTGAATGCAGTAAAACCGTTTCTCACGAGGGGAAATTAGGAAAAGGCATGCCTTTCCAAAATTTACACGCGTCTGAAGCAGTGTTGCAAATCTGAGCCACGCAGGAAAGCCAACCGGGAGTCATGTACTTTTAGTGCTTCGGTTAACATTCCTGGTAAGATAGCTTTGGCCACATTCTGGATGTACCGAAACTGCTTACTTTGCAGAGAAGCGAACAATCGGTGAAAAAGAAAAACCCCGCCTCTCTTTAAAGGTACATACGTCCATGTTGGCTTTCCGGTATGACTCAGTTTTGCAACATTAATTCAAACGTATCTAAATGTTGCCAAAACATTCATTTTCTTGTTTTTTTTTCTTTCGTGTGCGAGATGATTTTGCGACATTAACTCGAACCTATGCAAATGTTGCAAACGCTATTCTCAACGGGTCGCACGACATGTACCCGAAGGATTCATGTCCCTTTAAATAATGCTGCTACAATTATCATCGTAGGCACACAATACTCTTATGCATCGAAAGCTGTGCGACGCATTACGGTTTGTTTTCATCTTCAGGATATTTTCGCAAGGTCAATTGTGAACTTGCCAACTAACTGTTCCGTGTCGGTCGCATTACTAACGGCTCCTTTCTTGCGCTTTATTATTTATTCATTCTCTAAACGTTCGTTAAGCTAGACTCTATTTATAGATTTCAGTGACTTGTACCGCAACTTAAACGTTTGCTACGCCTCTACTCCCTTTGTTTTTCCCCGTAACTGATGCAGTGACTTGCAAGAAAGTATTGCATTTCATTTGTATTGTACTCTTAGAATCAACTGCTTGTCAGATGATGCAAACCAGCTGTTACAGTAAGCCACGAATGGGCTGTTTTACGTTAACTTTCTTATTGGCAAAACTAACAAAGCTATATCGTAATAAATGAAGAATACAATGTGCTAACATTGCTAATAGGACCCAGGGTGGGGGTGAAGTTCTAAATTTACGGGCAATCATCTTTGTGTTTTTATCCTTTGAAAAATGAAGCCAAAATACTGCCTGGCTTCGAAATTTATGATACCGATTTTTACCCTTTTTGTACGTTGTGCTTCTGATTGTCTGTTTTTAAAGTGAATGTATGCGTTTTATCGACAATTTTAAAAATACCTCCGGTACCGAATTAAAGGACGCAAGTGACCTCAAGTTCGTTGACGCGTCTAATCGCCCGTAAGTCCCCAAAAACAAGGAAAGTGAAAAAACGGAATTTTTTTTTCACCTTTCCATGGTCCATTTTTTTGGCATTGTCCCCATCAAAGTACAAAATGTTGACTCATGAACCTCCTCCCAACCTTCAACTTCAAATCTTGAATAGTTGGCTATCATGAGCCTGTGTATTACAAATTTACAGTCCTCACGATTAACCAGGGACTTGGATCAACTAAAAATACGTCCAGTTTCACCGACACCCTCTTCCCTTTCCCTCTTCTCAGCCTCGGATGGGGAATCCTCTTTCCCGCAGTATCTGCCAATTCTTCCTTGTCGAAACAGACTCAGGAACCTTAACAACCCATGTTATAAGTGACAGTACGTCATGGAACGCTAAACTGGCTTAATATAAAATCAATCACTCGTTGCATCTGTGTTGCTAATTAAAAGTACCGATAACGGATCCTAGAAAAATAATATCGTCTTTTCCGAATTTAATTTTTAAAGACGCCGAAATGCAGTTCCAGTAAGTATCTTCAGACTATAACTATTTGTGACACGCATTATCCTGGAGGCATTTTATTTGTTAATAATGTGTGTGCATCAGTCTTGGGAGTCCAACCGTCATGCACCTGGGTTAGAGACGAGGACGTAACTATAGAATGGATGAATTTTCCCCCAGTTCTTCCAACACCAAATTCCTGAGTCAAAATCTCGTGTATAGCGAAGAATAGTTAGGGCACGTTTATGCAACCACTCGCTTTTGCATTCTCGCAGCTAGAAGCTAGAAATCACCTCAAATTCCAACATGCTGGCGGATTTATGTCTACCGCCTCGCAATGAAAAGAGCAAATAACGTGAGTTCAGAAGTGTTTGAGAAAATTGTTTCGTCATGAGGTATTCTTTATATTATTGGCACGGATTATAAGAGTGCAAGTATTTACTCAAACGATGTCGGATTTAGCTAATACATTTAGCGTTGTTACCATGGCAATGTCACCTTTGCCATCGCGATTGAGTTCTAGCTGTGAGAATGCAAAGGCGAGCCGCTGC
This sequence comes from Lithobius niger, assembly GCA_023313725.1. NCBI lineage: Eukaryota > Metazoa > Arthropoda > Chilopoda > Lithobiomorpha > Lithobiidae > Lithobius > Lithobius niger. Next base: position 40,327 of record JAHWFP010217679.1, on the reverse strand, counting down.
ATAAACGCGCCCTTAGACCACCGCCGAGCCTAGTGGCTATATTTTTCCCCATTTTGTAATTTTCCTCGTTTTTGTGTACACCACACATGAAAGGGTTTTTGTGACAAAAAAATGCAAGGCTGGCTGTCAAAAACTAAAGTCCTGTTTGAAACTTGCACTTACATTTCGGTGAAACGAAAAAGGGTATTACCAGTGAATGCCTGTGTGATTCAATTGATTCTCCGTTAACTTGTGAGCTGAAGCTATTACAGTAGTTAGTATTACGTGGCACGCTGTGAAACCAGATGTGAGCGCGAGTTGCTATTTGATTCGCTGCTGTTGAGACAGCTGAATAGCTATTTTTATGGCCGATAAAAAGAATGGCAGTCCAAACGCCAGGCTATTTCATATATTCCATATGGAAGAACAAAAACTGGTGTGCTATTGTATGTGTTTTCGAATGTAGATTGTTAGTTGATTATGCAGCCAGAAATGTACATGCCTTTTAGTTGGCTCGTAGAAGAGTGATTATTGTGAATTTCACAATAAGTTGTCTTGCAATTCAAGAAAGTAACCCCATGTTTATTGTGAATGTTTGAAAATCACATGTTTTTGACTTGAGGTCGCCTTAACTGTCGTATAGGTTATGTAATATTGATGAGGAACAAGGTAAGCTTGGAAACTTTTTTCTTTTTTTAAATTTTGATTTTGTTTTTTGAATTTAGATTTTTGGGACGATTTTATAGTGGAAACAATTGTCATGATCGTAGTCTGTCTCTTCCTGTTACGGTCAGTTTTACTACCAGTAGTGCTGGCAAAATTCTTGCGTACGCTACACCATTAACAGAACTACTGAATTTGAATCTTACTGTGCTGGTTTCAACTGTGAAGTTTGTGTACACATGAATTCTTTCATTTTAAATTATAATCTTTATTCCCATCTTTGTCGCTCGTTTTATTTCTAATCGCCCGTCTTCAAACTGAATTTCGGGGAAAAAAAGAATGAACGGCACCTCAATTGTTGCAAGGTCTGTCGACTAATCCACGGCTTGGCACAACATCTGATGCATTTATAGCCGGTTTTTATTCGTACATATCCTGCAGTATTTTTTTTTTAATTAAAATTTTGACAAGCCTTATGTCAGCCGAAGCAATTAATGCTTGTATGACTGAACCGGCTCAATTTTGAATATTACCAGATTTTTTTTTAGAGAAGAAGAAATCTGGTAAAGGGAGGTGCCAGCCCGGGGATTCGATCTGGGAAACCTCCGATCATCGTTGGGGCCGAAAGATTCTCCAGAATTAGCCAGAATATATCCCATAACCGCTAAAGGAGCATGGTAGCCTCTCACGCTACCCTGGCCGGCAGTCCTGGCGGGAACTTTGCCAAGGTCCCCTTTCCAGAGTTTCGACCAGGTATTAACAGTCATGGATTAAGAAAATGGTTCGAGAACAGTCAGAAATTAGTCAACAAGTTACGTATGAATATTACACCAAAGGTCGGGTAAAATATGAGAAAATGTGGCATATTCAAATAAAAGAGAAATTTTGTTAAAAAAATTCCCTGTAGAGGATTTAGTCGTTAAAATTTCATTGTGGAAACTCACGAAAATAGGTAACAAAGAGAACGTAAAGCATTTACACGTTTTCGTACCTTTTCAAGTTGTCGGTGCACAGTTCTGTCAGACTGAAAATTTCATGCTAGAATTCAAGTGATTTAACTGGTGGTGCCATCCTTACTGATACCATGCACATCTTTTAACAGCACTGGCCGATTCTCTCAACAAGTTAATGCTATTCCTCGGGAAGAGGAAATGCAGACTAGCATTCGGACATGGCTTGCATGAAACAGTTATAAAGCTTCCCACCTGTGAAGCTCAGAACGATAAGTTAAGATCATGTTTCGACCCATGCCGAACAAATGTCTTTGGAAAGATACAGGCTAACTGCAAAGGGGGGAAACTTACTGTGCGGAACAGTCAGTTGATGTAATAAAAGCAATAACATAAGTCAGAACGTTTCAGTGTACCACACGATTTATTAGGGATAGTCCGATATCGGTATAATCTGTATTTATCGGTATTTTTGCCATATCGGTTTCGGATCACTGTAAGGCTTCCGATACAGATATTCATTATGCCAAGAAATGCAACCGTCTTCCCTGCAAAACTGGAACTAAGCACGACAAAAGCAATAACTAAGTGAGAAAAGCAAAGCCATTTTCTCAGTTTGTAATGAAAATGTAGCACGTGACACTTTCAATACTTTGTTTTACAACGACCAACTTAAAAGCTAACTGAAAAGATGAATGTACTGAAGCCGTAAGTAGGAATAAGATTAAAAAGGCTGTTATTGCTCCCCCGCAAAACAGTTTCAACAGTTGGAACCCATGCAAAATCAGAAACTGAAGTTGCATTTGTATGGAATTAAAACTTTTAGTCGTGATTTATTATTATTACTATTATCGGTATCGGATTGGTTTACCCTGAATCGGTATCGTATCGTATCGGTAAAAAATATCGGCCGAGCCCTACGATTTATAATACCACACGATTATCGATTTGTGGCCGAGTCCTGAATTGTAGCCGGGCTTTTTCCCAATCATGAATTCGTAGTAGCCTGGTCTAAATGGCTCGAATTTGAAAAAATTCTATTAAAGAGCACGTCCATGACTTAAGCATATACTGTATGTTTGATGTTTACAAACACACATTGAAATCTGCGGCAACACATTTTGTAGTAGCCGGTCTCTAGTTGTAGATGGGTCAAAACTGTTTGATTTTTAACCGGTAGGTCCGGGCTACAAATGGAGGATTTATGGTAACCCAGTTGCTATTGTACTATAAGGAACTTGTACGCTCAAAGATGCATGAACTTAATCCAACATTTTGCAGTTGACTATTACTTAAATCGTCTATTAAATGCCCATAGGCTGTTAAAATTAATTCGATGAAAAAAAAAGAATTTATCGAAAAAAAAAGGGAAATGGCCGTAACAAATTTATAATTCAATTCGTACTTCTGTCCAGAGAGGATGTTAGGTCTAATTCCATCGTGAAAAATTCGGTATTTATGCGATCATTCACGTACATCAACTGGGTTCGGTCTAGCATTAACCCAGTCCCTTTGTTCTCGTATGTTCAAGAATTTAAAGGTACATTCCCAGTTGATTTTCCTATACGGATCAGTTTTGCAACATTGTTTCAGACGCGTGTAAATGTTGAGGCATTCACTTTCCTATTGTTCGCCTCGTGAGAAACTGTTTTGCTACATTCACTTTAACCTACGTAAATGTTATTTCTTGCAGGATGCTCGAATATAGTGAGAAGGTATATGTCCTTTTAAGTGTATAAGTTTACGAGCTTATTTGGTTTGCTTTATGTATGAAGCTTTTAGCTAATTTTGGAAGAAAAACCATGATTTTAGGGAGTGAAACATCAGTTTCTTTGAATTTAATCAGTTTCTAGCAGAAAATTTACAATCTGCTAGAAATAGGCTAGTTACTAGCATTTACAATCAGAGGTCAGAAATCGTGAAATATATCTCGGTAATTTCACTGTAACTATGTAATTTCACGATTACTGACCTTATTTAGGTATGTGGGCCGTATAGCTTTGCCAGGGCTGTCAATAGGCTATTTACGGTACTTGTTGCCAGAATCATGGGACTGAAGGAGGGTGTGGTTGGTCGTCTGGGGCACCGTGAGTTAAGATAACTAAACATGTTAGAAATTAATGAAAATAAAAAATTTAACACAAAAAAAAAAAGGTTTCAGTTCCGCTAAGTGCACAGCGCTAGTTTTTTACGCATAGGATGGCAATAAGGTGAAAAGCAAGCAGTCCTTTCCTTCTTTTGAGTAGGTACCATCATAGTGACGTTGAGGATGCCGTAAACAAATGATTTATAAACACGACGAGCGAGGCTCACTGATAGACTTTTGGCCCATTGTGCGTTAACCACGGTTTCAACTACCTAGAATTATGTCACTTACAGACTTTCTACGTAGTTAAAATCTATAAGTGAATTAACTCACGTACAGACTTTCAACTAGGCCTACCTAGAGTTATGTTTTATGTTTCACTTACGACTAGCCATGGTACAGAGTGTCTGCTTTTACAGTTCACTCACGGTAACTAAACATGGTAACTATTCTGATAACGTTTAATAAATCGGTGGCAATAGAGTTAGTGGGAGTCATGGGGGAAGATGGTTGCGTGTATGGATTCATGCCAATGCCAGGGTGCTGTGCTGGATTTACATGGGGGGGGGGGCCACTTCAGTTTCGTGGAACCCTTCCGCTGGGAAAAATGCTCTGGGAGTCGTGGGGGCGAACAAACCCAGCGAGTGGATCTGAGGGAGCACATCGAGCTCTGAATATATATTTTTTTTACATGTTCTTTAATTTGCATTATGACACATTGTAAAAATGCATTATTTTATGATAACGCTGCGTCTAAGTTCTAATACAAAATAAAGCATATTGATTTATGTGTGCTGAATAAAATCTTGTTTTTTTTTTTAATTCGAGCTTCCATTGACATAATTAAAATAAAGAAAAGGAATAAACAAATTTGAGTGTGCACTCACTGTTCAACTGTTTTTCATTATGAAAAAATAGTGTCGGATCTAGGTCCATTTTTAACGTCAGGCCGAGAAAATATGTTTTAATTAGGAATTTTTTGGCAAACTCCCCCCCTCCCCCCATTCCTAACTAACAATGGTGAATTTTCGATAGGAGGGAAGATTCCGTTGTAATATCACATGTTTTGTTTATTCAATCGTTGGAATAATGCTTATTCTTGCGTCCTTTCGCCGTTTTAGATATTCGTTTTAGATACGATTTACCTCCAAGGTAAATGTGGTAGCAGAGCAACGTCGAGCTTGATATTCTCTTAACTGGTTGGGTGACATCCTCGATTGTGCTATCGGAAAGTGGAAGAGATAAGCAGCGTCTACATTCAATCACGGTAATACTGTGGGCTACAATTGTCGTGTTCAGTTATGGTGAGAGGTTTCCTTCAGGAACTTGCAACCTTGAGAATTAGAAGGAATCTTGGAGCACAGATAAATTTTCCGAGAGTGAAGTGTATCAAAAGTACAGTAACCCACTGACTGGGCTTGGTAAAATACTCGGGGGCATGAACAGCAACAACAGTTTTTACATTTTCAGCACTTACACACGTTTGTGCCTTGATCACAAATAACCCCACTATCCTATGACTTAAAACGTTGCCATATTGGAAAGGACGTCATTTCCAATACGGCGATGATTTAAGTCATAGGATAGTGGGGTTCTCCCAATTCTTGTTTTTATTGCTTTTATTTGTGACCAATGCACAAAAGTGTGTAAGTGCTGAAAATTTAAAAATTGTTGTTGCTGTTCATACCCCGAGTGTTTTTTTAAGCCCAGTCAGTGGGTTACTGTACTTTTGATAGAAGGAATCCATGTATTGTACACGACTGACTGAGAATTGAGAACTAAAACTCGTCAGTTTCTTATAGAATTGGGAAATTGGGATTTCATTTCATTCCATCTATGCGCCTTTAGCTTTAACTTGAAGTGAAATACTTGGAAAACAAAAGTTTTGCATGAGACTGAATGCAGGCTCGTACAGATGGTGAGTTTAAGACATTAATTTCCATAATTTATTTTACTGACTCCTTAAAATAGTTAATTTGTACGAGCCTAGAAGCTCTTGAAAGCGCTTGGAAAATAAAAGAGGCTAAAACTGTTTCCATATCATTATCTTCTGACCTGGCAGTGCTTAAGTTTTGTGTTGGGGGAAATTGACACGTGGATTTGGTTTTATTTTCTGACGTGCTTAATGTTTATACTTTTAAACTGGTCAAGGCATCGGCTACTCAACACTCCAGCTACTCAAATTGCAGGTCACCTGTCTCCTCCTCCCCCAACATCCAAAAGTAGCGTTTGCATGATTGCCGTATGTATGATAAAGTATGCACAAATAAGTTTCACACTGGGAAAGCTAAAGTCCAATAAAGTGGGTTTGGAATGAATAATACTATTTAAAAGTGCATTGCCATATCATTAGGATATACTACAGTACATTATAGTATGGCATGTAGTGATAGTACAAAAGTCCATGATTGCATGCCGGTGTAGTCCCGTATTCAGTGTGGTTCTTCAAAAACCTTTTCAGTATCTTATCAATCACGGTATAAAGGTGATTTCCTTTTCTTCCGGTCTTTCTTTTTCTCCCTCTCCCCACCATCCTTCCCGTTTCTCCTACATCATTGCAGGGAAATTTCACTTTTAGAGGGGAGTGACGACCCTGACTTACAGGCGTGAACCATTGATCGTTTTCCCAGTACCTTGTTATCACAGCAGGAACTCTGGTTTACATTGTTATTGGGCGGGGTATTAAAGGAAAATGCAAACCAGGGGTGCACAAAATTCTCAGTGGACAAAATTTCCCACAAAATCTTCCCACAGATTTTTCAAATTTCCAGCCTTTTACTATGTAAGCAAGCCATTTTTCAGTGAATTTCCACAGCTCTCCGAAATTTCCCGCGAACCTCGTTCTAGCGTTCTGGCATATTCTGCACCAGGGGGATGGCTCTTTTAGCTTTACTTGTCCGCGTCGGATTTCCAAGATGGCGACCCCATTGAGAAAAAGGCGTGTGTCGATTTCGTTGTATTTGCGTGCGTTAATTTCAATATAAGAGGTAAGCAAACCACGACTTGAATAAACTAAGTCTATTGCAACCTGACATTTTTAGCTTGGTCAAGTTTGAAACGGCTGAAATTAACTTCCTAATAATTCGTCGAAATACACTTTTTGAGCTGATAGCAAAATAAAAGCACACGATGCAACAAGCTAAAGACGGAAGCAGACGACACAGAACACGAATTTTATTACTTGTTATAAGCTAAATCGAAGAATAACTTCACTTGACACATCAGTAACGTAAACAATTTTTTTTTTGGGGGGGAGAGGTTCAAATTTTACGCCTCGCTTTGCACCCCTACTAGAAAACGTGTGACCACCTTATTTTTAATGTATATTTATGCTTGCTTTAGAGACCGGTCATTATTTATGGCTGGGGGGGGGGGG
>JAHWFP010217679.1:7907-25283 GCA_023313725.1 Lithobius niger | reverse complement strand
GGCAGTGGAGTGAATAGTTAGAACGCACCTTAAAGATCAGTGGTGGCCAAGCCAATGCGGCAAATTCAATTCTGACACCTTGAGACATCCACGATTTTTGTACCGTTTCACGCTGACTTTTCTGAAGAAGGTGGACTCCTCCCATATCCACCAAAAATTCAAGTGGGCGCGTTATCTGATCGTTGATGGGGCAGTGTACTTGCATCTCTTTTAACATTCAGCTTCTTGCCGCTAAGTGTAATTCATGGAAATGAAATTTATTTAAATGACTGCAACATATTTTTTAACTTTTTTTTTCTTCTTTAGGCTTTCATCTCCGCAGAGGACATGCTCACTGAGAAAGGAGCCATTACGTTCATGAGTAGTAAGTAAATTCTATTTTTTTTTTATATGTGCCTAAATGAGTAAAGTTGAATGACACCCTTTTAAATGTGCTTTTATCAAAGCTACCTCGTTACTGTATTGGTCACTGAAAGTAGGTTACTATCACATTACAGAAACTTAGATGTTTAAAATACTTCTGTCGAGATTTATTTTTGTGGTTAAAGCCTTTCATTCTGACTCTAATGTTTGGTTCCTAACTGTTTAGCAAATCTACGCACAAGTTCTGACGATGAATTAAAACCTAAGCCCTATACAGTTTTAAATGATTGTCGCTGTGTTTAATTTAGGTTTTAATGCCGACGAAAATATCATTACCTGGTTTTCCTTATGTATAGCATTATCCCTCCTTTTGAGGCTCAATCCCTAGTGATGAAAGTTGGCTTCCTGCCATGCTTGTAGCTCCCTTCTGCGCATGTGCGCCTCTATAAAAGCATCCGAGTCGGACCTTGCTTCATCTTTCTTTCTAGGGCACCACCGCGCGTGTGGTTGCTTTTTTAGCTCTCCCTTGGACTTTCTCTACACCTTGCCGTGGATAATCTTGACGTCTCGACGTCGGTCCCCAATGGGGTCCTTCACTTGGGCTTTTGGCCAAATTTTTTGGTCCCGCTGCCACGAATTCGTCTTGCTGCGTCTCTGCGACCATGCACTTACCGGTGACCGGGCTACCACCTACTGCTACGGACGTGCACCATGCGTCCGTCTACCAGACTTCGAGGACTACGCCCGGCGCACGGGACTTAAGGACTGGTGACTGACACTCGGGGCTTAAAGACCCAAGAGAGACGTCCGTGACCTGGTCCCCCTTTTGTTTTGTGGGATCACGACCTGCTGTCCACCTGTCTTATAGAAGCTCCTTCCTTCGTCAGTTGTTCCTCCTGCTGGACTGTGTGCTTCCTGCGCTCAGGGATTGGGGACCAAGAACCAGAATCGGAGTTCGTGACCTTCGGTGGACCGGTTCTGCTGTCCACCTGTCTTCTTCTGCCACTGGCACGGTCGTCACACTCCTTGCGAACGTCAGTAAGTCATCACTTCTTTCCCTGGCAACTGGGTTTCGGGGCTGGCGCCAGTGCCCCCCTTTCCAATCCACGCTCCTTCAGGTTAACAACTCCTCGGCTTCTATGGACTTGTTTCCAGCTCTCCCTGCTATACTGAACCTCCCTGCACACCATGGATATTCTTCACCGAGGGACCGGTCGGCCGCTATGCCTGCAATAGGATGGGCCATGGCCCACAAATGACAGGTTTCCCGCGAACCTGGAAAACCAGGAAAACTCGGAATTTAAACTGCGTTTGAAACTCGGGGAGAACTCTGAGAAAGACTATAACTCACACCAAATCACTTGGCCCACTCAGCCATTAAGATTTTCTGCAGGCAATGGCTTGTTCCCATGCGGTTGAGCCTTCCTATGTTTGTGTCATTCATGCACACCACTCAACTACGATTAGTTCTCCCCAAGTTTCGAACACTGCACTTGTCACCGATAGGACCATCAACGACGTCCTTCCGACCCACCGACATTCTTGTTGACTACAAATTTCGTTGGCTGTCCCCATGGTTTCCTTCACCCTCTGGCACACTTGATGCTGTACGGAATCCTACGATTATCGCCAGCCGTGCAGACCATCTTACCAACACTGGTTGGCTCGTCCTAGCCACGCCAATCGTGAGACATAGCGGCCAGTGGTCCATTCTTCATCTCACGACTCCAGAGTACAGGAGTCCCTTACCTCTCCACCAATTTGCCGCCTTAGTCCAGTGACATCTTCTGCTCACTCTCACCTTCCAACCATCCACTGCTTGGCAAACCGCACTGCCCTCGGACTCCCAGTCTCTGTATCCAGCGGTTGACAGCATCTTCGGTTCCCGGCATCATCGGCTACATTGCACAGCTTAAGTATTTGTGCTGTCTGGCAGTTCGACAATGCGACCGCATTTATCCCCAGTTTTCTCCAGGATCGTTCAATGTTTGGATACGTTCACTAGAATGTCGCCACGTGTCGCTTGTCGTCAGCTAGTGAGAGGAGTCGCCCTCGGCTTTGGGTGCCTCCGTGGTATCCATTCCTTTCCAATCCGTTTTTACGTTGCCTGCACACTGCTCTGCTGTGGATTTTGCTCAGGCTATTACTGGTCACCTTCGCTGTGTATTTTCGTCTGCAGCCCATTTGTGACAAATAGACTCTTCGGTTGTCTTGGCTTAAGCAGTCTCTTCAACCTTCCGGCAAACGGTTTCTGTACTGCCTCTCTCCGGTCTCCGAGACATTGTTCTGTGGTCGCCCTTCCGGACTCCGACTCCAGTCCCCCTAAGGGACCACCTTTGGCTACTTAGCCTGGACACAGGTCCCTCGGCCGCCTCGTCTATCTCAGTCGGCTCCTCCTCGGAGATTTGGGCGACTGTCGTTTTTAAAACCATTACTCCTTCACCAAGGCCGCAGAATTGTTTTCAACGCCTACGTATATCTGCCGAGTTCTTTACGTCATCTGCGCGATGCATCCTTCAAACGACAACCTGCGGACCCTCTACTATGCCGGTCGCCACTTCTCCGTCATGGAGCTCATTTCCTGACCATCTGCTGTTCGTCGTCAGTTGTTTGCCTACCACAACTTAGACCCTCCTAGTCCTGCTGATTTGGTGTAATGAAAATTTATCATGTTAGGTGATTTTTCATGCTCTCCTGCCCAGAACATGGTCATCATCCACGTTATTTCCTACCAGCGACATTATTCGGCCGCTGTCTTTTTCCTTGACCACGATGGATGCACGGTCCCTCATGGTCCTTTGTCGCCCTTACATGCGCCCAGCTACTTCTCCTGTGACCACACTCCTGTTGTTGGACGGGGGGCCCCAGGGCTGTCCTTCTATGGAGTTGTGGTCACTCTCCGGTCTCCAGTTCCGTTCAAGATCTGCACTACATGAATGGCGCTCGGTTAACGGGGTCTTTGGACTCGGGTGCAGCCGGCTCGTAGCACAGGTATTTGTTAACCGTGGCCCTGCCACCATGTTTGACCAGGTCTGCTGCATGCGGAAAACCAGGTAATGGATATTTTCTTTGGCGTTAAAAACATTGAAATACCAGGTTAGGGTTGATTTCTGGTTTTATTGCCTAAACGAAAATATACATTACTTTTACGAGCCAGGCCTCCCTCTCGGTCGCCTAGGTTACCCTGACTGGAAGAAAGATAAAGCAGGGTCCAACTCGATGCTCGGCCTGTGCACATGCACAGAAGGGAGCTACGAGCACGGCAGGGACGCCAACTTTCATCGCTAGGGATTGAGCCTCAAAAGGAGGGATAATGCTGTATAAGGAAAACCAGGTAATGAATATTTTCATTTAGGCAATAAAAACAGAAATTAACCAGGCCCTACCCTGGTATTTCAACGTTTTTCTGCAAAAACTTTAAAATCATATTAGTAAAATATTGTCAGTAATCCTACTCTACTTTCATTCTTTAAAACAAAATGCAAGGCCATTAAAAAAAATCGCTTCTTGTTGCCGCTAGATATACGCATTACCTGTGAATTTTTGCGTTATGTTCTCGTAATGCTGTGTTACATCCTAGAGTTTTAAAGTTGTTCGGATCCAGCCAGCTTGGTAACCCAAGTCCGCATGCCCACACTCCTGTAAAGGAGCTTGCTACGAGGGCTCAGCATCTTTCTCTAGTGGCCATGTCGTCATTGTTGCTTCGGCTCTTTTGCCGTTACCTCAAAATGTTTGTGTCAGAAGTTCGTTGGAGCGTGTAGGACTCAACGGTTTCATGCCTGATGAAGGTGGCTGCAAGTTACCACTGAAAATTTGCAATGGGATACGTGTTTTATTTGGTTTGCATGTTGAACTCTGTTAATATGATTCCTGAAAACCAAAGTAACAATACCAAGTCTGTGTTTACAGTGTTTATTACACATTACCTGTAAATTTCAATGCTAAAATTTACAAGTAATGTAAGCAATAGAAACAGAATTTAGCCGCTGCGGGAGTTCTTTCTTTCTATTATTACGAAAATATCATTACCTATAAATTTTAGTATTCTATTCTCAAATGCGAATATAAACAGAATTTAGCCGCGGCAATTTTCTCTTTTTCTCTCCAGGAAATAATTTTTTTCAAATGGTCAAAACTATGTTGGTTTATCTACTCCACACATTTCTGTCCTCTATTCTTAAAAGTGGTGCTGACACTTAGAAACCCTCAAATCAAAAATTAAATTATGTAGAGAAACTAAGCCTTCACCCTCTTCATCGTTAATGCAAGTTTTTTATTTTTATTTTGGGACGACATTAATCACAGAACACCAAACTGACTCAAAGGCAGTTTACTTTGTACAGCATCAATTTCAGCACGTTTTAGTCAGTTTGCATTATATTGTATGTACCGACTATTTAAGTAACTAGTTTTACATACTCTACGGACAATCCCAAACAAGGGGAAATGGTATGTCTAGAGATCTCTAATGAGAGCAGCTTGACTTCTAGTTTTATAAAATCTGCGCAAGTTTTTTTTTAAGATGGTTCGACTAATGGGTTATCCGAAACTGACCAATTAAGTTATTTCAAAATTATTGGGATGGCTGAAACTGACCCATTCCCAACTATACGTTGAGGCCTACGTACATAGGGCGATTGGGGAGATGCTTACATCTTAGACTGAGACCCTCTTGTCATGTAGGCCTAGGTTGGAGAATAACCTTCATCTTAGGGGTGGCCCGATACAAAAATTGTTTATGCCGATACGTCTTTAAAATTACCGCAATATTCGATAATAACTCGACAAAACAACTTTTGAGGCTGGAATTATCATTTTAATTTTATTAATTAAATAAAACCCTGAGCTGAAGTGGGCTGCTTGGCCTACATAAGTAAAAGTAAAATAAAATAAAATTATAAAAAATAAACCTGAACGCTCAAACCAAAAGTGGATGTCACAACTAGCGTCAGTTAACAGGAAACAGCACCAGTAATTTGACTTCTTTATGATGCTCATCAGTTTGCTCGATAATTCAGTACGTCAGAAAAAGTACGACACGATAATTGACGAAAATTTTTATCGCGATATTATCGATTATTGTGCCATACCTACTTATTCCATTTGGCATCTTGAAAAGCGCACATAGTTGGCTCATTTTCTTTTCCCATTTATTACAACATACTGGCATTCGTGGAGTCAATGAGAAATAAACGGGTCTAATTTATTGCTTTGTTTTAATGAGGATTTTGACTCTTGTCCCAGGAAAGTAGAAAAAAAAAATGTTTCCAAAACTATTCCGAACTTAGTAAATATTGGCATATGACCAGTCCCTACATTTTCTGACTTTATGCAGTGTGATGCTGCATAAAATACTAATGAAATGCAATTATAGTTAAAGGATGTAGCCTACATTTAAATATGTAGTACATCACAAACCTGTAAAAGGCTGTACTGGCTTTTCTGCATTGCTTATTTTTACAAGAAGCAAGCAATTAGCTATGTGGGGAAGCCTCTTCTAAATAGTAGCCTAGGCGGTTGTATTACTTAGGATCTGTTTACAGATATTTTACTTAGTATTTTAACTTTACATCAGTTAATTTTAATCAGTTCAGTTGTCAGTATAAATAGCATTAGATATTTTGTGGTCATTGTATGTGACCATTGGGACGTGTGTTAAAAATGTATCTTACTAGAAGTGTAAGTTCACCCGTATGGGTAATAAAGAGTATTTTAAGAGACACAAACGCTGCCACTAATGACGGGAAGCAGCTGATTAAAACGTTGATAACTAAATACAATTGCGAGTTTATTAAAATTAAGGTAACGGTAATGACCAGCTAGGCAAGCAGTCAGGTGATATCTGAATGAATTTTGTATCACACAAAGGAATGAAAATGTATGGTTTGTCAAATGAACCACCAAAAAGCATGAGTTGGGTCGCCCACCGTTACGGGTATTACTTTGAAATACTTTGTCAAGATTTTAAATACTTTCATCATCCATTCCGCACACTTTCAAAATCAAGATACTCACAGTATCCAGCTAATTTTTCGATAGACACCTGTCTATCTTCTTCACGCTCTTCTAAGGTGTCAACTGTCCTTTGGTTACATATCAGAGGCTGTAACAACTGCCAAATTCAAATGCGTGTAAATATGAGGGCTACACCACCTGCCAAATTAAACCCCAACAAACAGCAGAGATGTGTTCAAAGGACAGCTGACACCTTAGAAGAGCCAGACGGATGTCTATCGAATATACCTGTGAGTATCTTGATTTTGAACGTTTTAAAAATATGATTTGGGTATCACAGCATAATTAACAATTTAGCTTTGTCACTATTCGCACCATAAAGCTTACTTTGTTGAGCTTCACGGATCTCTGATTAAATTATTACATTGCTTTGTAGTAGTTGTATTAGCATTTTGTGACTTCCCTAATCTGTTCAGGATTACAAACTGTGGCTACCCACTAACAGTTCTCTATTGAATTAGTTTGAGACTTAACATTGCTTTGACATCTTAACAAAAGGAACTTTGGAAATTTATTTGTAATTGCATGCTTGGTTAAAAAAAAAAAGACCAAACTGTGACCAGGTGTTTTATAAAAGGTATAAAAAAAAAGTAAAGATGAAGAAGCGCAAAGCCACAGTCTGAAAAATGATTTTATCTTTAGCGACAGGAATGTGATATGTTAAAAATGCTTTAAAATACCCTTTGAGGCTGAACTGCAGCTTCCTTATTGTAATAAATATGAGTTTGATTGGTTTTTCAAGCTTGAAAGGTTTTGTAAGATATGCATTTTATTGTTTTATTTGTATTTAATTATATTATTTGGTTTTTAAAAACCAAACCATGACCAACTATATAAGAGAAATAATAAAACAAAAATTATATAAATACAAACCAAGCTTAGGCACATTTTAGCTGTAAGCCTTCAAAATTGCATTAATAATACTAATTAATATAATTTATTCAACCTGTGGATTTGTGATTCTTTACTTATACATCTGGAAAAAAAGCAGTGACTCATTACTGCGTTGAGTGCATAAATTCTGTAAACTTATGTCGCTTAAGTGGCATAAGCAGGAATTCCACTCGCCTAATTATGATCTGTTACCTGGGCAGATGATTATGGTATGTGTGGCAGAAGGCAAAGTCCTGTGTTTGTATTGTTAGTTCTGGTACAAACCAAGCCACAACTTTAATATAAAAGTATACAGCTGATAGTTCATAGGGATGGGTCGGTTTCATTTTTTGGCTTCCGGTTTTTTTCCGGTTTTACATGCCACAAAGCTTTTTTTCTAGTTTTTTTTTTTTTTTTTGTAACAGTAATATCACTCCAACTTGCTCCTGCTTTCACGTTCAGCAACTTCAGACTAGGAACTTTGCTACCATTTACACGTGGAAAATGATAATTATTAAAAAGTTTAAAACAACAGATAAATCTTTGATTTTTCGAACACAGTACAAAAAACTGACACAATCCGAATAGGTTTCGGTTTTCAGTAAAAACCGGAAATTCTATTCGATTACCGACCAATTCCATTATATCACAAAAAGAATAGTATTTTGATGATTGTGATCTTAGCACTGTTGTATATGTTACGGTATGTAGAACGTTAACCTTGCGGTGTTCGAAAATCCATAGAACCTTAAATTTTGGTGTTAACCTACTCACCGTGTAATGTTAGTGTTTTACAATTCCCTTGTGAGATATTTTGTGCAATATCTTACTAAGCAAATAATTGAAATTTGACGTCAATGTAAACTCAGTCGAGGCAGAGATGCTACAGATGATGAATACTTACATGATTTTGACCCGTTGTTCAAATTGGCTGATTGCTCAACTGATTTACAGATTTACTCGGCTCTTTATCTGTTTGATAATTACGTATCTGTGTCGATTTGTAAGCAAACTATTTTTCACATTGAAAGTTTCTCTCCACTACGGACACATGCGTGTCTTGGTAAAACTGTCTTCGCCCTGTAGCATTTGCCACACTCTTCGCATTTGAAAGGTTGAGCCATGCACGAAAGTGTCTTGGTACTTACATTAATTGTTGTGTGCCTTCCCACATACCTCACATTTTATGACTTTTCTATACTATGATTACGAATGTGGCATTTTAAACTACATATATGTTGAAAAGCTTTTGCTTTTCCACGCTCATCTTATTTGAAAGGTTTATCTCCTCCGTGTACAAAGGTATGTGCTGATGATTGTTATTTTTGCGTCTAAAAACCTTGCCACATTTGCCACATTCAAATCACTTTCTCCGACTAAACAGGCAGATGCATTCTGTATGTGCCGTTAAGAATTTCCATGACCTGTAAATTTAGCATTTCGTTCTCATAATGCTGATTTCTCCCTAACATTTTTTAGTTGTTTGGATTCAACCAGCTCGGCAACCTAGGTGCGCATGCAACGATGCACCCCTCCTTATAAAAGGGCCAAAGCGCGGAAGGTGTGCATCTTCTCCAGTGGCGACTTCGTGCGCACGCTTCATGGTTCTCCCACTTTTTCGTTTCACCTATCCTGCCATTTCCATTTCTCTTTCGTCTTAGTTACGACAACTCTTTGGTACACATCGATCATTGGACGCCCGGAAGAAGCCTTTGCGGACTCCCCACTCTCTGGCCCGCTGATTGTCTGTCGCCCAACGTTGTCAGCAGCCCATTACGTCCTTTTTCGTTTGGATCTCCTCATCAGCACCCCACGCTCTTCTTTTGTCATCTCCACATGACTCGGCTCCTAATTCAGGCCCTCTAATACATCCTCTTTTGCTGTGCCCCGTCCTTCCTAAGACGAATTTCAACAGCACCACAATCACCTGCCCAATCACCATCATCCAGTGCTGACGGCATCCAGTCCAGTCTTCACCACTTCGAGGAACCTCTTCTTCATCATGGGCAGTCAAGTCGTCTCAGCGGCATCTACTTTCAGCCAGCCTCTTTCGGTACCCTCTCGCTATCTTTCGTCCTGCCCTTCTTGGCATACCATCATCCTGTCGACAGCCTCCGCTTGAGCTTCAGCCATTCTGTCGCCCTCGGCAAACACATCAGGCCTTTGTGCTACTCCTAGAACCATTGGCCTTCACTGTTCCCAATGACAGCCATTGCATACAGCCTCCAGCCGCAAGTCGTATCAATTTCCCGATCTCTTTCACCTCGCACAAGCCCAGAGGAATTGGACCTATAAGCCCTACTCACTCTTTTGCGCCACTTGAATCGTCCCATCATCCCAACCAGGTTTGATTTTCAGGCATTCCTGCAGCTTACCAGATCTGCTCCTGCGTGCTCCATTGTTTCCATCACTATTCCCACAAGATGGACCCAAATCGGCAAATGGTCAACATTAGTTTCCAACCACCTCCACGCTCACGTGGTGTCTTCGGCTCTTTTGTCAGCCAGCCAAATCAAGCTTCACATTCAGCCTTCGAGGATCATCAATTGGAGATCCCTCCTCTCGACGACCGACAACACCCTGTCTCTCAGACAGCTTTCATCCTAACTTGCGCAACGCCTGACCACCCATCTCCATGGACTCTCTCAGCAGCTTCCCTCAAGCTTCATCTTGAAAGCACCCTCTTCCCGGGAATCCCTTCCTTCGGACCCATCGTCGGTTCATCTCGACATTGTCATCAATCCTTCCTCTCCTCTTTCGTCCGGTTTTTCAACCTACCCAGCTCGTCCCATCACGACAACCTGGCGCGGTCGATTTTATCGTCAATCTCAAGACCCGTCATGCTTATTCTTTTGAGCCGCGGCACCATCTTTCGGCCCCTCTTTTGTTGCTCTCAACTCTGCTTAGAAAGCAATCTATTATAACTTCAGATTCAAGGAGGTTTTCACGAAAGGCATGTTTTCTTCCTGTCCTGGAACTGGCCGACTTTAGCCCAGTTCTGCTCTCAGTTCCCGTCAATTCTTCACGAACCACTCCTCGACCAGTCAAGTCATGCCTTGTCAGCTTTCTTTTGTGGTGGCATCAAACACCCCCCCCCCCCCACCCCCAGTCATTATCAGACGTTCAGTAAAAAAAAAAGAACGAAATCGCGTCCACTTTCTCCACCAGCCTGGGTGCGTTAAGTTAATCTCAATGGATCTTTCCATCGCATGCCAGTGCTTTCGTCTCGCGTTCTCTGGCAACTCTAAAGCTGGAAACAAAACGAACAAAGTTTTTCCAATCATCCCAGACTTTGAACTTCTTTCGTCGACATGACTCTTCTTCTGTGATCACCTCATCACTTAAACCCGCTCATAACAGCCAACATTCCCTCCCAGCATCCTTTGCGACTCCGCTTGGATGGTAAACACTCTTTGTGCCAGTCACATCACCTTCAGTTCACTGCATCAACCGACAATTGACTTCCTTTGGCGGTTTTCCATGCCGTCTTCACCATGTCTGCAAAGTATTGTGAAGAGAAGAGAAATGTGCCTTCCAAGACCACAAGTCTATTTGGGGATATCTCTGTCGCCCGAACCACAAGTCCCAAAAGATGCCGTTGTGCTGGCATCCTTTACCGTGTACCAAGGCTCGACTCCCACCACAAGGCTTGCCAACGACACCGAACCTGTAATTATTTCACAAACCTTTGTGCAATCTGCATCTCAATCAGCCGAGCCAATCGGGATAAAATCACAAGCATGCAGCGAAAATCCAACGGATGGATCATTAAGAACGAAAGAAACACTCGCAGATGGCCGAGGCCAGCTACATTCCTCCAACGCCCCGTAAATCTACACCAAGCATCTCGCTGTCATTATCTCCTTTGGGAAGAAACTAGGGACATTCGTCTCACTTGTTCAACGACATCTGCCGGTTCTTCTCGCCTATTAGGGCAACGATTCCTTTGTCTCCGTCTGCATCATCAGCCCCTTCAAAGTCTTAAACTCCAAAACGTACGAGTTCAAGCACGCCAACGACTATTCTGCCTCAAAACATCAAAAATCCGCTACAATCACAAAGCCGACCGACAAGTCAGATGCCACAACTGCAACAACCAGGGCTCTGCTTGTCATAGACAAGACCCTACCAACAAACTCTTGCGTCCGTCTCCGCTCCAAAAGCTGTTCCTCCACGCTTTGGAATCAGCACCGCCCCCTCAGATGACCCCAGCAACTCAACCTCCCATCTGATTTTTATGAACCTGCCGTGGTTCGTAAACAAATCAGATGCGAACTTCATCTATCAAAATCCAAAATGTCCCAATGGACATCAATCTTAAGCCTATAAACTCTTTCGTGAAGCTTCTTTCGAAACAATAAGAAGCTTCAAAACTTCATCAAGCTAACTGAGGAAAACGCCAGTTTGAATCAAAAACTTTCCAAACTCTGTTTCGACGTCCAATTACCAAATTTAACAATAATAAAGTTGATCTGTCGTTTTCCCGCAAGTGCTCGACGCCTTTGGCGTTTGCAACAATGTCACCTCTCCGCAATTCGCAAGCCAGCTTACGGCCGTTCACTGAGATGACCAATTCTGAAACTAAAAAGCCGTTGCAATCCCCGTGACCCTCGTGACTTCCGGCCACTGCCACAATCTCACCAGGAGCAATCCTTTTCAACCGTCAACCTTCAAGCACTCCAACTATTTCCCGGGATACTGTTACATCCTCGGATTCAACACTATCTCCCACGACCATCAGACGGGTTGCGATGACAACATATCGTCGTCCTTTCGCCAGGGACTGGATAACTGCCAACTCGTCCCTTCCAGTAGACAAGCTCATTGCCGAGTCGATCTGCCAATTCGACAATGACAGTAAATTTTTCTCCAGTTTTTCCCAACATTAAGCAGTGCTTTAAAAATGTAACAAGAAAGCTACCATCCTACGCCTTTAACTTCCACACCTACCCCTAATTCAATAACTAGTCCACTATGGCACCCACCACCCTCCGTTCAGGAACAACGGCCCCTTTCTTGTCTTTCTCAGTTTAGTACTCGAATTCTTTCTTTTTCTTCCTCACTTTATGAGAAGAGAAGAAGATGGAAAGGAATTCGCCCATATTCACCCACAATCAAGCAACCATCTTCCGCCAAAGAACACACCAGTTTCCACTCCAACAGCAGCCACCCAATTTCTAAAACCAAAACAAAATCTGGTCTTCCTTCCTTTTGTAACATCATAGACAACCACGAGAAGAACCCGGCCTTGTTCCTAACTTGACTCGTTAACCAGTTACTGGATAATTTTCAAGATTGGTCTAACACATTTCGAACCATTCCCACAACCAATGAATCCCAATCTTTAAGTCAAACCATTCCAGAGCGAACACAGTCTCTCATCATCACCTTCACCATCCAATTCCGAATGGTGACCCTAACCCCCTGCAGCGGATCTTCATCACCAAACCAAGAAGCTGCAGTCCTAACTGTCCTCGCCACCCTCGGACCATCACCCTTTCTCTTTGGGCCAACCACCCACTATGTAACTATTTCCTTCAGGCCTCTTGGCCCCGTCTCCTGAAAACTTCCCCTTAATCAGATCGCCTTTCTGGAAATTTTCCTTTTATTAACAACATAACCCCACACACACACTTTGATCCCTGGTGAAGGGAAATTAAATTCTCCATTCCAAATCTCCCCCCCCCCCCCGGCCAATTCCATCCTTTTCCGCCCTCAAGCGGTCATGGAGTCCGGGGGAGTCAACTCGCAACCCTAAGGTGCCCATCAGGTTGTGTCCTCCGTTTCTGACGAGGTCAACTGTAAATGCTAATTTTACAGGTAATGAATACTTCCGAACAGCACATAGAAACAGGAAATTGCCAGCCTCGCAGCCGGGCCGGCTAGTTTTGTTTCTATTGCCTAAACGGAAATATACATTACCTGTACCCATCCTACCTTCCCTCCTGGTCCCTACCATGACATATTAAGAGGAAGAAAAGAAGCAAACCTCCTTTTACAAGGGTTGCCGAGCTGGCCAGATCCAAACAACTAAAAAAATCTAGGGAAAAATCATTACGAGAACAAAATGTTAAATTTACAAGTAATGCTTATTTCCGTTAGGCAATGAAAACAAAATTCAGCCGGCCCGGCTAAGGGGCTGTCAATTTCCTGTTTTTCATCTGCAGGCCATGTCGTAATCGTTACATTTAAACTGTTTCTTTTCACCTCTGCATGGTCCAATAAGACTTCGTGCTAAAGCTTTGGCTACATGCTCCATGCTCCACTTGAGATAGGTTTCTTCCAATTGTGCACACTGGTGTCTTGCTAAATTATGCCTAATGCCTTGCCGCACTCGTTACATTTAAATGTTGGCCGTGTACTGTGAATAAGAGCTTGCTCTGTTAAATGCAGAGCCCAATCTTTCAGAACGAATCCACACCGATCTTGAGCGCATCTGGCTGCTTGCCCACAGTGGGCGAGGTTTGGTATATTAATGCTAAAAGAACTGACCGCCTTGTTTCAAAATGTCTTTGACCGTTTGTAATTATTTTCTGCATTCCTCACACTAAAGGAATTTTTACTATGGCATATTGCGGCAAATGGCTTTGCGTTTTACAACATGTTCGAACTAATTTCAGTCCAGTATTCGGCCTCGCTCTCTCGGTCAGTTGATTAACCATTAATCATTTTTACGATTAACTGTGTGCCCCAAGTTTATGCTCAAAACAATAAAACCATTTTTGACTTAAATGCCTAAAAAGCAGGAAAAAACAAGCAGTCGATCCACATAGCATGATTTTTACCAGTTAAAATAAAAGGCAGTTCCCATTAATGTATGAGGTTTTATTTTTGAGCTGCGACTTTAATTGAAATATGGGCAGCAAGGTCATAGTGGCTAAGCGGTGGGGAGCTCAGCCTAGTTTTTCGATAGAGCTGATCTGGTCGATGACTGGATACGGGACCCTAGCAAAGTCCCGGCCAATTTGTGTCGACCAGGCAGTACGAGAGACTATCATGCTCCTTCGGTACCTAATCTGGCCTGTTCGGTATATTGTCTCAACGGCTTGGAACCCTGGGTTGCCTCTTCATTACTAGACTTAATTCTTCTTCAAAAACAACTAGTAAGGTTTGAATTGAGCCGGATCTTCTGACCATTGGTTCGCTTCAAATGAATTAAAAGGATCCAAGAAATTTTAAAAAAAGGTTGGTCTTTAGACACAATCGAACTAGGCTACTTGGAACAAAACAAATGGGGACGAACAATAGTGGGCGATAGCTTTTAACAATTAGTATTAACAAATTGCGGTTAACGTAACAAACTGCTTTTTTTTTTTTTTAGCTGAAATGTCAAGTTTGTTAAAACTGCAGTGTCACAGGAATTGTTATAACCCTTGCGAATACTAGATGTAGGGGGCATAATTTATACTGAAAGTTTTAACACAGCCCTCAACAGTCTGTCTCAGGGAGCTTGGATTATACTTAGCTTTGATAGGGTGGCCCCACTTACTATTACGCTTTACCGCGAGAAACCGTGCGAGATTTTGAGAGCTGCTTCAAACGCGTCTGACGTTTCTGCTCCCATTTTCGCGCCATTTTACTTATTCTTGCATCTCATTGGCTTTTGATTTTGCTGATGAATCGACACAAAATTGGACTAACAAACGAACGAGTACTCATCATCAAACGTAAGCCGGACCGCTCCAATTGTGTAAATTGTTTTAAAGTGCAATAACCTACCAGTACAATCGACAATGCGACTGAAAATCGCAACGTTTGTCATCAGACGGATCGTTTTGTTTTAATAATGTGTATTTTAACGTTAGGCAAAGATTGAGCGATCAGATATTTCATAATTATTGATGAATTTTGTTAAAAACTACTCGCCAGTTGAAACAAACCTTTTTGTTGGTTTCGAAAAACCAAGCGTCGTCTTCTTCGAGGATTGGTTTGGGAGCAAAAACGTCATCAACTGAATCTCGCTCGTGTATACTTTATCACGGGAAATAGCTGCGCTCTAGCTCAGACGCGTTCAACTAGTGGGTCCACCCTCTCAAAGCTTCGTATAATCCAAGCTCCCTGGTCTGTCTATAGTTTAGAGGAACCTTTCCTTTCTGGTCTTGAAGAAATTGAAGACAGTAGAAAGTGTGAACTAGGATTCATTGCGACATGGCTTGTAGCCAGACGTCTTGTAAAGCTGATTGGACTTTGTGGGCTATTTATACGTACGTTTTTCGTTTTGTGCTTGCCGACCACTACAGCTGACGATTTTTTTTGCAAAGTTAGGACTCCCGCTTTGGTTTCATTTGTGTGAAAAAGACAAATGAGTAACAACAGTCTCATTCCTTATTTCCTGTGACTTGTCGGCTCTAGAAAGATTCGTATCTTAGCGAAGCAGACACGCATGCTTTACCTTTCTAATGGTTTTTGTAATTAATCAAAAGTTGTCACCAGAGCTCGTGCTGTGGTCACCATACCTGTTAGCTGTTTGAACAAACTTTACCAATTTTCCCTTTCTTGGTTGTCTAGTCTGTGGTGAAGCCATATCGTGCTGAATATTTTCGGCTGTTTCGTAGAACAACTCCGAAAAAAATTCTAGTATCGAGTTGCGCACTATTTCATGCAATATGTGTTCAAAAGATTTGTCTAGCAAGGCTATGAGAAGATGTCTAGTACATCTTTAAAAAAAAAACCTAGCAACCAAAAAGCAAAGGATGCAGATGGAAGCAAATAAGTGAAATTCTTGCATTTCACAGCCAAGATTCCCTTCTTAGGGCGCGTTTACGCAGCGGATCGCTTTTGCATTCTCGCAGCTAGAACTCAATCGCGATGGCAAAGGTGACATTGCCGTGGTAACAATGCTAAATGGATTAGCTAAATCCGACATCGTTTGAGTAAATACTTGCAGTCATTTAATCCGTGCCAATAATGTAAAGAATTCCTCATGACGAAACAATTTTCCCAAACGCTACTGAACTCACGTGATATGCTGTTTTCGTTGCGAGGCGGCTGACATAAAACCGCCGCCATGTTGGAATTTGAGGTGATTTCTAGCGTCTAGCTGCGAGAATGCAAAAGCGAGTGGTTGCGTAAACGTGCCCTTACTCCTTTTGTGTAGCACTTTCTGTAACTAGCGCCAGAGCTGTGCTGCTCAAATGCATTCCATTGGGATGTGGAATTTTTGTAAACCTGAAAGCACTTTTGTTTGCTTGACTGTCAACAAAAATTATTCTGACCATTGATTGGATTCAGAAAACTGTGGTGACCTATTGAGAGCAGGTCAGTAGACAGTGTGATCTTCGAGTGAAACTGCAAACAGAAACTGTTTGATTTGAACTCTCCATAATGTAACATGAAAATATCTTTGTGAAAGGAAGACTAGATAAGATTTCGGTAAAAGCAACTTTTCACCTTGACAAATGTAAATTTTATTTCTAGGTTATTTAAAGGCACTCTCATTTCATAAAACCTCCAAACACTGATCATGCAGATGTTTTGGCAAAAATATTACAATACAGTGGAGTCGCCACTTTATTAGCCTATTCAAAAATATTTGTTACTTTTGTGTTTTTGGCGGCAGCTCGGGCAGTGAGTCGAGATACCCGTTGCGCTCAAGTTAGGGAGTGGGTGTGTAGTTATCTTTCCAATCACGTTTGTCATTTTTTGTCTACTATCTCGTTTAAACCAAGATAAATTTTAGATTGAGTACTAGTGATTGTGAGGCACAATACGATTGTAGTAAATAACAAAAAGACAGTAAACCACGACATGAAAAAAAGAAAGGACTATTTTTTGTAATTACTTGTGGGGAAAAAAAAGGATAATTCTGGTGGTTGCCATCCATCATAAATCTGTAATTATTTTTAGAGGTGCCGTATCGTCGTATCATATTTGTCTACTGAGTGCGCGGTACTCTTCGATGACCAAGTAGAATTTTGTAGCGGTAGCGGTATATCTCAGAGAACTATTATATTGTAACTAATAACTCTCATAACTATTATTGGTTTACATCTACTATATTACAAAACATTTGCGTGACATTGGTTGCGTGACACTCCCAAGATGCATTGCGACAACACTCCCAAGATGCAATGCGACAAGTTGGGAAATACGTAGTGACGCGCAGTGCGCGCTTCACGTTTGGGG
>JAHWFP010217678.1:0-28044 GCA_023313725.1 Lithobius niger | reverse complement strand
TGATGTTATGTTATGTTATGTTATGTTATGTTATGTTATGTTATGTTATGTTATGTTATGATCACCACACCGCTCGCTCTCTAGACGGCAGCAGTTGATTCAGTTTGCCGATTTTATTGTTAGATTTCAGCGGCGCTGCATACTAATCATAAACTTTGATGCCTTTTTTTTTTCAAAAAGAAGTATTTTGCACTTACGCCCTTGTTCCTACAAAGATCACAATTGCGAAATTATCGCGTTTATCACACTTTTTCACATCGGCAGCACCCCTGCTGGTGATAACCTTGCATTAGGTATATTTACATTACCGATACCACAAGCAAGCGAGGACTATACTCGGGATTAACGGCAAAATTATCGACAGCAATGCCACACGAGAAACAGCTCGCGAGTAGGTCTTCTGCAATCCCGATTGTGGAGGCTACCGACGGGTGTACGATGGGTGCACTTCGTCCTAGGACAGGTTACGTTGACGAGCCGGACGGTGACCAACTGGTGATTAACCAAATCCGGCTCTGGCTCATAACAAGTGAGTTTCTAGATGAAATCTCATCGAACCGCTCAGCAACCGATTACCCCAAAAGCAACCACTTCTATCACAAGTGACGTCAAATAAATACAGATATAATTGTGACGTCAAATAAATACAGGTGCACGTGTTAAATGGACCCTATGGACGTTTCCTTTTGGCCGTGCCAGTATGGCTCAGTGGTAGGTCCTCAGCCTTTGGTTTTCAAAGGTCGTGGGTTCGATTCTCCCCTCAGGCAGTTTGACATCTATGTCCAAAAGGCAACGTGAATAGGTTTGCATCTGTATTTATTTAACTCTTGTTGAACCGTCGGCTTTCCGTACTGTTTAGTCATTATTTCCACGTTTGACTGTGTTCCATTCGTTTCACTTGGAGTGTGCGCGGCAAATAAGCGCCCCTCTAGTGCCGATTGGAAAGTGCATGTTTTTATGTACATTTGCACGTGGTAAATGCTGCATATAGACGTTTCCGCTAGGCCGTGTAAGTATGGCTCAGCGGTAGGAACTCGGCAATTAATTTCAACATTTAAGTCCAAAAGGCAACGTAACTACATCTGTATTTAACTCTAGTTATTTAACTCTTTCTGTCAGGTTTAATAAGTGACGTCACGCGCCAATTGTTTTAGAACTCGCTTGATGAATGCATGGATGGCCAAAATGGCGGCCAGTGTCTCAAGAAGTGTTTTAAGAACGTGGGCTTAGACCCCTCAGCCGATCAATTTTAAGTTATTCGACTGGCTAATGAAAATATTCGGCCAATTTTTGGCTAGCTGATCTTATCCGACTATTTTTTCGGCCGCTATCAGCTTGAGACAATTTCGGCGGCTATCGGCTTAGACTACACGAATTTTGGCATTTCCTACATTGAAATGAGAGCAATATAAAATTTCTTTAAGCTAAAGCGTTTGTTACGCATGTAAGTTTTAGTTTTATGCCACATTAAGTCTTAAGTACGCAAACACAATTTTTAACACAACAAATGAAATATGCTGTAAATTATAAGTTATATTGGCAAAGGAAATAAATTCAATGACACCGTTAAATGTAACGTTAAAATTAAACACATTTTTTAGTTTTCTGCAAACTTGAGTTCAACTTAATTACGTAATCTGCATCCTTAAAAACGTACCATGTTCGTGTGAGCATAGCGACTCCTCTTGAACTAAAGCATCTACAAAGATGAGACTAGTGCCTATATAAAAGATAATTAGCTTATGCTTCGGATTACCTATTTCCCTTGCAGCAATTTGATTTTTGTTTACCCTCAAATATGCGGAAATGCCTCTAAAAATTGCACATGATGTCAAACTTCTATCAGGCGAACTATTCAGGCAAACTTGGTTGGTAAAAGAAAAACCTAAAAAGACGACATGGCTAGCCTAACAAAAATGCGGCGAATATGCGGCTGACGCATTTTCGGCGGCGATTTCGGCTATCGGCGGCGGCTGAGGGGTCTACGTGGGCTCATCGTCTTCCTTGCGTTGTTAAAGGAGTTGCTAAGCAGTTTTTATGAAATAACGCCCGATAAATATGCTTATTTCTTATAGTAGAGTGTTGTCACCTTCTTGTTTAGCTGAACGGGGACGGTCTTCGTGACGACTATCTTCACTATTTGCTAATTATGTTTCCATTAATAATCTCTCAGCGTAGAAAAAACTGCATGTCCGCCGTCTTTGGCGAAAAAAAACCACCTCAAAGAGAGAGCCGATGTTGCTCTTGCGTCATTACTGACGTCACGCTGAGGAATCGGAACATCAGTTGTGCCTTTATGAACAACTCTCATGAGTTGTGGCGGCAGCGTTGAGCTGGTCGGCGAGTTTAGGAAAGGGCCCGTCTGTATTACATTTATGCAGGACGGACCTTCTACTATTGGGTCGGTCCACTCAATGCAACGCGTCAGGGCTACAGCAGAGCTATTTCCGGTCGAAGCATGTAATTTACAGACGAGATTACCCAAGACGTCACAGATGGTGACGTCATTGCTCCCAAACCAAAATCAACGCTGCTTCCTCGAAGCGGATGCCGCTTGCTTTTTCAAAGCTAACAAAGAGGTTTGTTTCTGCATTAATGAATAATAATACGAAATATCTGACGGTACAATCTTTACTGAACTGTATAATAAATATTATTTAAACAACCAAAACGATAAATTTTTAAAGAGCTTACCCAAAATGAGAGTTAGCGACGTCATTTCTCAATGCTTCGAAACCAAAACAATGGCTTGCTTTTACGATGCCAGCTCGCAATGCTGCTCTGCGTCTGTTGACACGATTGGACAACATTTTTCAACATTCATCCAATTGGTCCAGCAAAATCAACAACGAATGAGATGCAAGAATCGGTAAAAATGGCGCGCAGCGAGCACATGACGTCATATGCGACGTAAGATACGTTCAAGTTACAAAAAAAATCGCTGCTGCCTTGCCGATGTATCTCGCAAAAATCTCTCACTATTTCTCGCGCTGCGGCTTAAGGACGCGTTTATGCAACGAGACCTTCTCGCTCGCCCAACGCTATTTGGTTGTCAACCGTTATTTATTTACGATTAGTTTCCCGTTTCTACTAAATGAATGCGGTAATAGATAACAAATTGAACGTATTATAAATCCGCCCAAAACCAAAACTGGCAGAAAAACCCGCCAAGTTTCCAAAAACGATCGGCTTTTAAAGGTAGTGATATCATTTCACCAGGGAAAGGCCTCCAAGGTTAATCGTATTAGTAATAGTTATTGGTTAGAAGCGAGAGGTTATGAATTTTTAACCCACGGGTGCGATTATTGAATGAAGGTCATACCATTTTAGTTTGCGGAGGGGGAAGTGTATGATAGGTGGACGAGTCAATTTCGCTCAAACTTTGTGGAGGGAGGGGGGAGGGAGTTAGACACAAGCGTCGGTTAGCTATACAAGCTTGGTTTACGCTGTAGCCTCCTCGTGTTTATCGAAGCGTTTATCGTGTTTGGAGCGAATAATTCGATATGTGAGACGGCAGGGATAAAGCTGGGACATTCTGGAAAAGTATGTAATTCATTTTGTACGTTTGTAGTTTGAGAATTGTTTAAAAAATACGATAGTAGGGTATCGGTATGAATGAAGGTCATTCCATTTCAGTTTGTGGAAGGAGGAGTAGGGGGGTCCGGAGGTAACTCGAATGAACAAGCCAAGAGGGCCAGACGTGTGAGAGTTTGCAGTGAACGGATTTCGTTCATTTTAAGTAATTCGTTTTGTACGTTTTTATTGCGTTACGTTTTTTTTTTGCACGCTGTATTTGGTTGTTAGTGTGTGCGTTCCCGGTCGCGTGATCCGGAAGTGTCAAAAGTGTGGGTTATCAGCAAAAGTGTGGGTTATCGGCAAAAGTGTTGGGTAACTTGATAACTCACACTTTTTACGATGACACACACTTTTGGTGTTGGTTAACGGGATTTAACCTACGGAAATTTAGCGTGGCGTTGAGTTAGTCTGACGTCACAGCCGTGGTATAAGCCAAGTTAATCGCACATACTAATAGTTCGAAAGTTAAATGAAAACTAGAAGATTGCTACTAGCGGTAGCAATCTTCAAGTTTTCATTTAACGTCCAAAGTATTATTCGGTGCGATTAACTTGGCTAATAGGATTAACCTTGGCGGCCTTTCCCTGGTGAAATGATATCAGTACCTTCAAAGGCCGATCGTTTTTGGAAACTTATCGGTTTTTCTACCAGTTTTAGTTTTGGGTGGATATCACCACTTTCGTAGGACTGTGAACGTACAAAAGAATCCACCGTCTTATCTTCATCTATACCTTTTTTTCTGGAGGAATTTGATATCTATAAATTTTCACATTGATAATTTTCAAATTTACCATTGCCAATTAGCCGTTTGATTAGCCAAATTGACATGGCTTAGTTTATTGTACGAGCATTCTTCACATGCTTACGTTTCTTCAATCCCATTTTTGCAGACACTGGCTAAAAAGTGCTGAATTCGTTCGCTTCGCTCACTCAATCAGCGCATGCCCTTTAGTTGTTTTGTTTATCCTTGTACCTTCCCATTACTTTTTCAAGATTCCGGCTGCATTAGGATTTATTCGCGACTAGACAAGCTACGCTTTTAGGTGCTTGCAGTTGATAGACACATCTAACTTAGGACTGCGAACATACAAAAAGTCAGCGCATCATATTATATACCGCTCTGCCTTTCTTTTTGGAGGCATTTCATATCTTCTTGCATCATAAACCAAAGTATCCCAGCAGAAATGAAGTAACGACGACCCCCGAAAGGGGAACAATGAAAACTAGCGAGGGTGTCAATTCTTTGGAAAGAAGTTAAAACTGGTACGTTGTTGCCGAGGTTGATGCCTAGAAAAGAAGTTGAAATTGGCACATTGTTGCCTCGACTAACAATTTGCTCTGCGCGGTCATCTCAGCGGCAAGTGTTAAATGACGTCAAGCACGAAAGAAACTTATTTTTCGCATGGTACAGATCGCTCAAGCCAAAGCGTTAAACTGGGAGTAGGGAGGAGGGCCTGACGATAAATGCCCGTGTGTGGGGCAGTACGTCTGTTAGCCCTGCTCTTTAGAAAAAAAAAAGAGATTGAGAAGGTGGTGGTGAGGGGAAGGGAACAATGCGTCTGTTATCATTAAACGACGTCATGCACAGTTATTTTTCACACAGTACGGATGCACAGTGCGTTGTTTTAAATAGGAATCCATATCAAAATACCACCTGGCAAAACACCACCGGTTAAAAATACCACCGCCAAAATACCACCATACTAAAATACCACCCTTCCAAACTTCATGCATGCAAAAATACCACCTTTTTTTTTAAAGAAATGCAGACTTATGGAAATTAGGTGCAATTGGTCACATGATAACACACCTAGTATCTCCTCACTCGAGGTCGAATTAACTCGTTGGAATCGCGGACCGGGTCACATCGACTAAATGGAATTAATTTCCAGCAACGAAAAAGGGCGAAGACTTTGCTTGGATGGGCATATGTATGTCATAAAAAAAACTCGAAGAAAGGCTGGATTCGATGGGTGTGCTGCAAACGAGGTTCCATGAAATGTAAAGGAGCAGTCACGACAAACGATGAGGTAAGGTTTATAATGGGAAGGGGGTGGGAAGTATGGTGAACGGTTTTGCTAGATACAACAAATACAGTACGTTATTTTTGTTGTTTTTTGCAGAAACCGAATCCAGATTCTTTTGTTGAACATAGCCATCCGCCAGACGACATGTCTTCAAAAGTTGCCAAATTTCATGTGGATTTAAAACGAAAGGCTATTCAAGTTAAGTTTGCGTTGCCTTCACAACTTTTAAATGAGGCATTAAAAGAAGTACTGGTAGAAGTTCGTGCGTCGGCTGGAAAATTGGAAAATTACAGAAGAGCTATACAAAGACACAGACGTTTGCATTTTCCAAAAGAACCAAAAACGTTGACAGAAATAGCGTTAAATGAAGAGTGGTCAAGCACGTGTGGAGCGAACCCTGAACAATTCTTAATGTAAGACAGTGGTGCTGAAGCAGGTGACAACCGAATTTTAGTATTTACATCAAATCTTGCTCTCGAATATCTCTCGCAAGCAATCGTTTGGTTTATTGATGGAAATTTGTCAGTGGCACCAAACATTTTTAAACAGCTGTATACGTCATTAGAGCACCAATTGGATCCACCGCAGTGAGCTGCGTTTATGCATTCCTACCAGCTAAGCGGCAAAACGTGTATGCCGAACTATTTCAAAGTATTTTAAACAAATGTGACAAACTAAATTTTGATATTTTCCTCACCACACTCGTAGCAGATTTTGAACCAGCGGCTATACAAGCAGCTCGGTTTGTGTTTGGATTGCACATCCAAATAAGAGGATGTTATTTTCATTTAACGCAAAACACGTGGAAAAAATTCAAGAGTTTAGGGCTCGTTACTAGATATAGCAGCGATGAAGGCATTAAACAAGAGTGCGGCATGATTGATGCATTAGCATTTCTACCCGTTAACCACGTGACAGAGGGTATGGCCTATATTAGACAAACTATTTCTGATGAACTGATTCCTCTTGTTAACTATTTTGATGAAACATACGTTACAGGCAAATTTCGCCAAGTGCGGTCTTCTCGTGCCCTCAGTGTAGTACTGTGGGGATTTTTTTTTTATCTTTTCGTTTCCTGTACCTCAGTTTCTCACCACTCCAAGGCTTAAATTCACAAAACCTTCAAAAGCTTAAGTCAAGTCAAGAACATCAAACTCCTAAAAACTTATGGGATCAGATGTAAATCTCAAACGGCACAGTATACATGTCTAGGAGTGATTCTCGCTTAGGCTACTGCATTGAATAACGAAGGGGGGGGGGGAGGCCCGGAGGTTCTTATCACAGGGGGAGAGTACTAACTTACTTAACTACCCCTGGAATAACAGTACATAAAACAAAACATCAGCGTAAAATAATTTAGCTCAAGTCCGAACTGCATCTAATTCAATTTATTATAAAATGTTGAA
The DNA here is from genome assembly GCA_023313725.1 of Lithobius niger. Classification (NCBI taxonomy): domain Eukaryota; kingdom Metazoa; phylum Arthropoda; class Chilopoda; order Lithobiomorpha; family Lithobiidae; genus Lithobius; species Lithobius niger. Next base: position 21,035 of record JAHWFP010217678.1, on the reverse strand, counting down.
GAAATTTTTCTTTTTTTTTTTTTACAGTTAAAATTATGTCTTCAAAAAAAATTCAAAAGCCGACAAATGGCTAAGTAAATAGGTTCACAATCTTAAAATCGAAAATGCATGCAAGTAGACATCTTCTCCATTTTATGAAGCACTCATAATAACCGATGGAATAGAAAACAAATGTCCTCAAATTCTTCGAGCCATGAACCAAGAACCTTCAGTGTTCACTGCCCCAAGCAAACACCAACTGGCAACATTTTTTTTTTTTTTGGATTGATCTAACACGTAAAAATGGCTTCCTCTTCGTTACGGCTAAATCCAGAACATATATCTCAGGCTCAAACATGGAAGAAAAATGGACAACATTGATTATTGCTGCATTCCAATTAAATCTCCAATAATGACACGAATTAATTTCCGAAGACACCAGTGTTAAATGGTTAAAAATGTCTATCCGCAGGAACGACGCACGGCTTTTCTAAGATGGTCAACACAATGCACTCGTGGATAAAAATCTTGATAAAACAACTTCGTGAATGGAATGGCTTTTACAGCAATTCTTTTTTTTTTTCCAAAGAATTAAGTGGTCTAATTTTTAAAGATGGCTACGATAGTTTCTTCCCTTTACGCTTCAACAAGCCTTCTCTAAGAAATATTTCCACACCTCTTATCTGCCATATCTTAAGTCAGTACGGACTGCATTAATTGGCTTTTCCTTAACAAATTGGCTGAATAAACACAAGAAACTTTGCTCACCTCAGTCCATAAGAAATGACCTCTAGAAATTTGAAAAATCCAAGCAAAACATCGGACAAGAAGCCACCGGCGGGACAAATTTCGGGAGACGTGCAACCGCCTCCAAATCGCACAACGGAAAGACAAAACGTGACGTCAACCACCAACGTCACTCAGGATTCTTTTGGCGTCCCTCGCCTGCACGTCAGCGGACGAGACAATCCAGACGCTCAGCCAAAACAAAGTTCCCACACTTATCAGACAAGGCATATTTATAAGCTTACACTCAATTTGCATAATCGGGAAAGAAATATTTTTACAAAATAAGAAAAGCACCTTCACAACTTAAAAAGACATTACTTTTTTTTTCTTTTAAATATTAGCACGGCTGAACACATGAAATAGTTGCCATAAAACAACAGTTACAATAAACAAAAAACATCACAATCCATCCAAGGCCAATTGAGGACAATCCCAGAACAAAGCATGGGTGCAAAAATAAAAACCAAGGCATCACGTGAGAATGAAGCTCCATACCATTCAAAATCACACGGAAAGACAGGGTCGGAGTGGCAAACGGGATTGATCATACCCACAGCATCACAAGATGGCAAATAAAAATCCCACAGTGCGTCCAATAAGAATTCGTCGCATTCCACCACTTTTTCCACCAGATGTTTGGAACGTACATGAGGCTACGCTAACAGGACAAAGGGTTAAAGGGTCAAAGGTTTTTAGCGAGCGTTAACCGCACCCGGTCATCTGCCCGACGAAGCCCTATAAGGCCCTACGTCTGCACACTACGTCTGTACGCTAACAGGAGAAGCGCGGACGAACAATCTATGTGAAGTATAGGATCTTACCCGTTTCCCGAGTGCTGAGCTGTAACAATAAAGCCCTAACCAGACTGGCTGCTCGCGGCTGCACGCCGACGTAGTATGATGTAAAAAAGACTTCAATATTCGTCCTTAACTCAACACCAACCACACGATTGCTGCAATGTTGATCTTGTAGGCACGTAGTTACGCATAGCTTCGCACAAAATTTTCTTCTGTCTGGAGAGGCCTTCACGAGGGAGCATGAGGGAACGGGTAAGATCCTATTTCTCAACCGCTTTCGCCTTCTCCGCACGACCCGTCATTGTTACCACGCGTTGACTTATTGTTGCATTTGAACTAGTGCTAACGATAGTTAAGCGGCGTACAAACGTTCTAGTGAAGATATGATGGTGGCAGCATCTGATGTTTTGCGCGGTAACCAAACCACTGACAAAACAAGATAAATACAGCGAATTTGACGATGAACAATTAAAGCAAACCTTCATGGTGCCACATTGCATTTCCTACAACTGTGTTATGTTGTGATGAATTTTAATTCTTGCATTACGAAAGTTTCGTAGTCTTTTTTTTTTTAGGTTGCAGCGCATTTCTGAATTTTAATAATTCTTGAATACGAAAGCTTCGTACTCTGCTTTTTATTTTGGTTGTTGGATGTATTTGATCTGTGTTTAATCATCATTGATAAAATTACGAAAGGAGATTGGCGTAGTTGGCGTTTATGCCGTATTTGTGACAGATTTAAACAAAAAAGGAAAGCAGTGCTGAGATATCCCAGCACCCAAACCGAAAACCATTGTTGCGATCCTACACTGTTCCATTGTTACAAGAGTGAGGAGAAGAAGAAAGCGGTTGAGAAGGTTGGAACAATGTATACGGTATCGCCCACTTTCCGAGTGCTGGGATCTAACAATGTCGAGTGCGCGCAGCGCCCGAGCCATTGTTGGATTCCAGCATGAGGAAAGCGGACGATATCCTTCTTCTCACCCGTTTTGAAGCTATCAGTCCGACGCACATTGTTGAGGCAAGTAAGCGCGAGTGGAATATATTGTTGCGTTTAGCCAGAAGAAAGTTTGTGTACAATATTCGTTAAGACGCAATACTACACGCAACGAAAAGAAGCAACGTTTAATTTTAAAAGCGGTTGCAATGCTGTAATTAACATGTATTCCAACGATTTTTTTGACGTTTGAGGTGGCGTTGTTTTCAAAAATTGTTCCATGTAATTAATTACATTCGGTTCCATTATTCCTTTTTGTCATTTAATGAAATCAACGTTTGGAAAGCAGCAGTTGCAATGTTGTGAATTGCTGAACGTTTTTATTTTTGTATCTGTTATGTTTTTTTTATTTGTTGCCGTAAATTCATTACATTTGTTTGTTTTCTTCCACTTTTCATTTAACGCAAACGGGGGCTGGGATCCACGTGGAGTGCTGGGATCAAGGATGCCAGCCCTCCGCCGTGGATCCCAGCACTCCTCGTCCTCGTACATTGTTGCGACCCCGTCGTGTTGTATTGTTATAAGAAGACTGAGAGCTTCAAAACGGGTGAGAAGCTGTGTACCCAATTCCGTGATGGACAGAGAGATGTGGCCAGTTTCCTCCGAGCGGTTGGACATTCAATCAGATTTCAATAGGGAAAAAAAATTGTTAAGTGGTGGTATTTTTGCATGTATGAATTTTGAAAGGGTGGTATTTTAGTATGGTGGTATTTTGGATGTGGCATTTTTGACCGGTGGTATTTTGCCTGGTGGTATTTTGTCGGACAACCTTAAATAGAGACCATAGCAATTTTTTGCGCCAAATCTAGCCAACGGGGGTAGGGAAGGGGAGAGGAAGGAGCAGTATTTAATTCAACTACGTGTAGCAAAGGGGGCGGTAGGGAAGTAGATGGACGGGAAGCTGTATAGGAAGGGAACGGAGAAGGGAGGGAGAAGATGGCATAAAAAAGGCAGGAGAGATGGGAGGGTGCGGATGGAGGAGAGGGAGAGTAATACAGGAAGTAAAACTGGCCATCAGAGTGTACGTTTAGGCAACAGTGAGCGAAAACTGGGAAACAACCACGGGCAAAACAAAACCCCTTAGCGAAGCCGGGTAGGAGTGCTAGTCTATAAATAATTAGCCGTTACATCAGCAAAATTGAGAATTTTTTCGTTTGCTTTCTTCGTTCACATTGCAGAAACCCCCGTTACTAAAACAGCAGAACGCGAAGCATTTTATTTTTGGGTTATTAGCAAAAACCACGCTTGGTCATGGATGCTCGTAATGTTGCGTAACCATCATCTAACGTGCATTCCTTTATTCTTACGCAATCCACGGTAACGTTAATGTTTCCTTATTTTGTCCTTCGTTACAGTTCAGCTTCAACCAGTGTTGATTGTTCAAGCCATTGTTCCTTGAAATCTTTGGTTGCATCTTGGAATTTCGAAACGCTCCCACGAATTTGTCCTGACCCCTACAACCCCAAACCCCAAACCAACAAAAGGACTATCCTCAGATCACCATGCATCCGTGTGCAAAAGTTCTGCTACGCAGGACGTCTTAATTTTGCGCTAGCCATGAGCAAAAAGTCTATGGGTTTAACATGGGAAAAATCGTATTATCTAGCTAGCCGGAAGACAGTAACATAAAAACAATGTTATTGACGCATCTTTTTGTCTATGATTGGTGGACACTCATCCTTTAAATTTTAGTTTTTTTTAATCCCTGACCCTTCTTCTTACATTTTCCACAATTTGAAACATTTTCATCGCATTGGGATTTATCCTCAATATGCCAAAATATGCTTTCAGTTGCTTAGAGTTAACAGACACATGTCTGCTAGTGAGCCGCCTTTTTATCATTAACAATCAGTTTTGTAACAATCGGAAGTCTAAATGGGATGATCTACTATTACTTGGCGGCGACACACTAACGTGTGTCTAGATAAAAACTAGATAAAAACACGGATAAAGAACAAAGTGCAACAGTATTTTTAAACTTTGCTATAACATTGTTGTCCTTTCACGTTATTTCTAAAATCCTATTTCTTATTCCTACTCTCGCGCACACAACAGCTTCTAGCAGTAATCAGACGACGGTAGATTCAAAATCCAACATGGCGTCCATTTCGGGGTTATCGAATCGAAAACAAACCATTGAAATCCGGTATTCAGAAAGCAATCCGTCGTCTTGTACTACAGTAAAAATTGTTTTCTTGTTGTCATAAATCGACGCTGTCATGTTGCAGGCATCGTACGTCGTGTTCTGAGCTGAAATACGAGGAGAACATCTGTGTCCGCGTCGTTGCCATGGTTACTACGTGTACACAACTCGAAAGCTACGAACTCAGTAAAGGCGAAAAGCAGCCAACACATTTAGTATATTGACCAAGACCAAGACCAAGTAAAAGCTAGTGAGCGAGAAAATTGTCGTTGCATAAACCCGCCCTAATATTGAGTCAATCGACCCTACCAAAGCATGCAGCTTTGGTAGGGTCGGTTGACTCAATATGAGGGCGGGTATAATCCAAGGGCCCTGGTTCCTGCCATCCCAAATTCACCTGAACAACCTACCCAAAACTTTAAAAAAAAAGAAACGGAAGTAACTTTCTCTTATAGGCACCCCACACAGGAGGTATGCAAGCTCGCGATGATATATTAGACATCAATATGGATAATGCTACTAAGCCGTTACGTTGTCATCACTATTTTATTTATATTTTTATTTTCCAGATTTCTTCTTCCCGCTTAACAGCCAGCCAGAGAGAGAGAGAGAAAGAGAGGGTTTACCGCAATTCCTCGTTCGTTATTCTTGACATTTGCGAGCGTCGGTTCCGCGAATAACTTGGAAAAATTTTACACGCTTCGTAAAAACGGTGTTGTTGGCACTTTTATTTTCTCAAGCCAATATCCGTTAAGATGGCAGGAGGGCGTCCCCTCGTTTATGTGTGTTGTTTCTGCAGGGGAAACGCGATCGTTCTTGGGTGTATATGTGTCTGCGAAGCGACAGGCAAGATGGCGCCTGTTCCGGACAGGGTGCGCCCTCTGTATTGTAATGGGCCAACTAAAACTTACTATACGGCGCTCGCATTGCCTGGACGTCTGTCGCATTCGATAGTGAGGGGTTTTTCATTCCTTTTCTCGCTGTCGTTTGGGGTCCTTCTTCCTCCTCAAAATTAAATACTTGGGTTACCAGGCAATAATCCGTAATTCTTTTATTTATAGTAAGAGCAGTGGGAACTTCACTTTCATTGGGTAGTAAACGCTTTTTACGGCTGCCCCGTGTAAAACTCCCCGGCACTGCAGCTAGCTCTCTCTCTCTCCACGTACGGACGGTTTTCCTGCTTTTGCTGTCGTGAGGCTCTCCAGTTTTGAAGCCAACTTTTAAAACCGGTCACAAATCATGGCGAGTAAATTCGAGTTCATAACCCAGGTGGCGTGCTCTGCTAGAGTCGTGTGGGATGGTCGTGAGCGGGAGGGGGGGGGGGGGCTAATAGTTAGCACCCTTCATAACACAGCAGTTTTACGAACGTTGAGTAATGGGTATGACTTAAATCCGTAACTGGAAAGGAAACTTTAACTTTAACTTCATTAAATGCGTCAAAACGCCTTAACGGTATTACGTGTTAACAGTCACACTGGGAAAAAGCATAACAGTAATAAAAAGCATATCAAAAACCAAAACTGGTAAAAGGTTCCACCAAATTTCGAATGGTTCGGCCCTTCAAAGGAGTGATATCAACACACCAAAACATTCGCCAACTTAATCGGACCGACTAATAGTTCGAAGGTTAAATGAAAACTAGAACATGGGTACTTTCGGTAGCAATGTTCAAGTTTTCATTTAACGTCCAAAGTATTATTCGGTGGAATTAGCGTGAAGAATGTTTTGGTTTGTTGATATCACTCCTTTGAAAGGCCGAACCATTCGGAACTTGGCGGTCCCATTTAACAGTTTTGGTTTTTGATATGATCTCTCTTCTGTTTTTTTTTTTAATTGTGCATTAGATTCAACTCAACTAGCATTCAGATGTGTAATAAAGTGTCACGGCAACATTAGCCTGAGTGGTAATTTTTCTAATATTTTAATTTCATATCACTCCTTTGAGAGGCCGAACCATTCTTTAATTCCTCTTTATCAGTTTTTGACTTTGTTTTAATTTTTTTTAATTAATTTTTTATTTAGTTCATATCACTTCTTTGTGAGGCTGAGCCATTCTTAACTTATTGGCCTCTTTATCTTTTTTGGCTTTATTCTGACATATTGTATGTTTTTCGTGAATTGGACGTAGACACAATTTCTTTGACTACGTTGTTTAGATTTGTGACGACACACTAGCGTGTGTCTAGATAAGCTCGTCAGACACGCTATGGCGTCGCGGTACAATGCGCGGTACAATGCGTTTTCAACAGTTGAATTGATGTTTGTTGCCTAACTTGGCGCGACACACTAGCGTGTGTCTAGATAAATATTTTAGCAAAATTAGTTCTTTTTAACAATTTCATATGTTCATTCTGAATTGTCATAATTTCATAGCTTTTCCCTCACCCGGAATAAAAACAACATGGTTGACGTACTCAGTTCCAATACACATATTAGCATCAGTTAGACAACGGCGTTCGGCAACAATGCGGTAAGAAAGCCGAGGTCGATCGAGTGCCGAAGGCACGAGATCAAGAAGAGGCTTTCTTACCGTATTGTTGCCGAACAACGTTGTCTAACAGACTTGTACAACGAGACCATTGTTGCGAGTCGCGTTCAGTCTCAAATTCCTGAAAGCCGACTCCATTGTGGCTGTACATTGGCGGTGGCCAACATAGCCGACGATTTGTGTGGTGATTCAGATACTGATGTGTTGCTGTCTCAAATTCCTTTACATGTGGAAGGTGAATGTGTTTCGTACGCTGCTGATTCGCCAGCAGCCTCAGGTAGTGTTAATAATCTTGGTTTTTCTTTGGGTTCCGTGGCACAGTGCAGTCTTCATGGTAGTAAGACTGCACGGCACTCTAGTCCAACATTGATTTTATTGTTGCAGCTGTACATCTTCACGAATAAGGCACGGGTACAACAATGGAAGAGTTGCACAAATACAAATAGATGTACGAGTCAGTTCAGTTTCATAATGCCCCCCTCCCCCCCACCTCCAGCGATTTACAACACAGTTTCTTAGATAAGTTGCTATCGTTTTTCAATAGTCCCAAGTGTTGGCCCTAGTCGAAGTAGAAAGCAATGAGATGGGGTGTGAAGGGTTTGAAATGTAGGCGTCGGAATAGTTTTTGAAATAGTTGGTTGAGGGAGCCAAAACTTCAGAGGCGGGAAGAGCATTCCAAATTGGTAGAAGGCGGGGGGTTAAAGTCAGCCGTGCTCACTCATAGTATGTGGTATGAGAATTCAAGTTTGAGGGGATGTCTGCGCGTTGCAGTGCACGTTTGTAGTTTAAAGTGCATCCTGAGCTTAGAACCTACTGGCAAAGTACACACTGCCCGACTCGCTGGGAAGGGTATGTGACTACCAAATGAAACAATGCCGTAATACTTTACACAACAATATCGCGGGAATTTTACACACGAATACACCTCTCTATTTAGAGTCTATTTGCGCTCCAACACTTACAACCATAGATTATAAAGTCAACTAGATAATTATAGCAGCTCACTTCTTCCAGTTCTACGCGGGGCCTAACGGTACTTGCGGCTAGTAATACCTCTGCTAATGCTTTTGCCTTCAAAGCAGCACGAAGGCAGAGCATTATCAGAGGTATTAGTAGCCGAAACTATCGCTAAGGCCCGCGTAGGACTGGAAGAAAACAACAGCCATAATGACACGTCAGTACGGTTTGAGCGGCAGGGCTTCGACATTTGGTGTCAAAGGTCGAGGATTAAATTCCCGCTCGGGCAGTCTGACGTTTAAGCCCAAAAGGCAACGGAAATAAGTTTGCGGCTGTATTTATTTATCGCTAACTGAGCCGATGATTTAGCTTTCTGTCCTGTTTAACTTTGAATCTTATAAGTTTTGGGCCCTCCTGGTGAATCATGTAACTCTTGGGGAATTTTAGTAAACTGTGACGGATCTTGTGAATCCTCGTAAACTTTAACGAATCTTATAAATCGTCAGTGACCACAAGAAGCTAAATGTTAAAACCCGTTTCGTGTACAGGAGGGAGAAAGTGTGTGTGTGTGTGTAGGGGGGGGGGGGGAATTGCCCCTGCCCTTTTGGTCCTTTTGGTAAAAAAAAGTGCCCTATTTTGGTTTTCGGAACCGATAAACGCTGGTGCTGCAGCAAGAGAAATGGCCTAGGGGCCTAAAAAGGGCAAAAAGAATGCCAAGAAAAGGGCAGAAAGGGGTAAAAAAAAGAGAGACAAGCTTAAACAAGGATGCATAAACACTACATTAGTAATTCGACGTTTCGTATGGTAGAATGTGCAATTGACACATGAAGTTGGAACGGCAGACATACCAACAGGACACTACTAAAAAATCTGAATGCGTGGTGTACTGAACAATATCAACTATATTGCACATTATATTAAAAAAAATTGTCTCGTAACTTTTGCTACTACGATACAGCAAATAAGCCAGAATCTTGTGTGCGACTATGCAATCACTGACCAGATGTTTTCATCCGACGCTGATATTGGCTTAGTTACAAAAAAAAAAAAAACTGAAAACTTCGTTGTTTATACAGTTTCCCGTCCCATTTGTTCTTGTTCATAAGGCATTTACATTTTTTAAATCTTTGAACACCATATTTTTAGTAAACTCAGCAGTTAATTTGGAAGGGGCGGGGCGGGGAGTAGGAGAAATCGTATTGCGCTAAAGGTACGTGAGGTTGACTACTTTAAGTTTGTTTACACTTTTTAGGTGTATTAACAAAAGTTAAAATATTCACACGAAAATTGTGACAAAGTCCACATTGAATATAACACCGCAATTTCATGTGGCCAGACTGTTGTTAAGCTTTACTGCTTATTACGGATTTTAAAAAAATCTGAGAATCAGAGGCCAGGAGGAATTCCCACCCTTCCCTCCCTGGCCAGTCCGCCACTGTAAAAACAGGACCACAGTCGCTTTGCTCACTCGTTCAGTAAGAAACAACACCACAAATAAGCGTAATAAAAAACAGTAATCTATCACAGAAAATCAGCGAGGTTAGCGCAATAATTAACAGCAAAGTCTATACGCGCCTCGCATTCAATGTATCATCCAGTTTCCAGCACACAAATTCGGTGTACCATCCAGATTACCGCCAAAGGTAAGTGACGACTCACTTTGTATTGTTCTTCGCGATAAGAGAGGAGCCACCTCGATGTCTACGCAGAGACGTCAGGAAGGATAAAAGTTGGAGGGGTGTAAACCAGAAATTTACCGACATAATTTTCCATCTAGCAAAAAATTGATGTAATTTTTCCGACTGATTTGCCGACCGACTAAATATGTAATTTTGCCGACTGATTTCCCAACTGGCCAAACTTGGGGGGGGGGGGGGGGATGACCCCCCCCCCGCACTTCCCCGCATAAAAACGTCCCTGTGTCTACGTATAATCTCTAACCGACTGCAATATTGAAGAGCTGATTTGCCGAAATGCGCAGTTACACGCCGCAAGTTTTCGGATGAGCTTACACCTTTACGCTGACGTCGGGCTGACGTCATCCACAGATCGTGTACTATCGGACGACGGTTTTTCGTTGAGAGACCTCGTTAGAGGTTAGCATACTTCAAACGTCTTATGTATATTCTGTAGAGCGTAATACCTTTTGAGCTTCCACATCTCAACTCACCCGCCTACATACTTGAATTTCGTCGGATCAGAATTGAAGAAATGTGTCTGGTTTTTGAGGAGATGTCGCTGAACCGATTTGCCTTCACCCGTTTTTTGGACACAACCACATTAATTCGACGTGTGACACGTCGAATTAAAAGGGTAAACAAAAAAAAACTGACCAGAAAAAAAAAAGGTCCCAGAAAGAAACCTCAGCGTGTCCTTTTACAAAGTTACCCCTCCCTCCCAGTACACGCCACTGGTTGAAAGCTTATGAGTGAATGTTGGTTGTTTCGTCGGGTTTTAAAGAATGCTAAGTAGTAGTAAAAGTTGTGGCGGGGTAGAGGAGTAGAGGGGTGGGATTGGCCGCTAGTCACGTGAAAAAGGGGCTGAAGCAAAACGCCACACTCCCGTAATAATAACCGAACGCAAAATATGCGTTCAGAAAGACAACTCAAACTTCGAAGTAGTTATGCATAGAATAAAACCGGTGTAGGATTTGGCGCTACGTTGAAGCACTACTAGCCCATCTGTTCTTTACCATTTTAATGTTTAAAATGGATGTGGAATGGGTGAAAAACAGAAAGGCTCAGTCTCTTCACGATGTCGTTATAACGGAACGATTTTCGGCCACCACGTTTTACAGTCTGTTTTATTGGAGAGCGAAACTCCTGCTCTGGATTATCTGGGAAATATGAGTGTGGCTTGGCCATTAAATCAAGATTGGGGATCTCAAAAAAAAAAAAGGAAATAACAATCTCTAATACGAGAAACTCAGCACCAGAATGATATGAAGAACACAAAAGTAATTTCGAGAGAAAGGCGTTAAAGTTCCGAGATTTGTAAGAAAAGCGTAGCAAGGCCGGCTGGGATGCAATCGGTGGGTCCAGGAGAGCAGTTCTTCTATCCCAGCTGGCCTTGGAGTGCAGGAACTTACCTCTATTTTTTACATTTTTCAGTTGTTAGAACAATGCTACAAGCGGTGGTCACGTGGGAAGTGCGCGGCAATCAGGTCTAGCGTCGCTTTCCGTACCGATACGTTGAAACTGAGACTCCCATTTTTCCCTCCTAACATCACGTTTTTCGCATCTTTGCCAAATCTTTCTTCTTTTCAGGCAAATTATTTCACAAAAATTATAATTGCTAATCGTAATTTAAAGGCGGGTTGCCACCAAACCAATGTTTGCAGCATCTAAACCCTGCGCAATGGCTGTTTGCCGTGACGTCACCATGAGTTAGCCAATGACGAACGACAACAACGGCTGTTTGGCCGTCTGATTGTACTAGCCCAGTCACGTGATAATGGCCATGGCGCGTGGTATAGCGCTATCGAGCGCTTGCTCGCAGCAAGCAAAGGAATGCACTAAGAAATGTGAACACAACAAACAAGCCGCGTGCCTCTATTATTGAGTAGAAATTTGGTGTGTATCCTCGTGCACCTGGAATCCATCTGGAACGGTTAACAATATTACTCCCACTAGATGGCGCCACGGTAGAATATGAACCTACAGTGGCGCCAGCTATACGTGACAATAACATCGTTAATCTTTACAGCTTGGCTTCCAGGCGGACGAAGACGTACCAAAGTTTTTTACTCAATAATAACGTGGCTTATTTGTTGTATTAAAATACATTTCTTTGTGCATTCCTTTACTTGCTGCGAGCAAGGCGCTAGAACGAACCAGATAGCGCCGGATGGCGCTGGATGCTGTAGACTTTAGTATGGTGGCAACTAGCCGTTAATGAATGAATAGAACAACAACGTGGAGTGAGAATTAATTAAGCTGCGACGTTTCGAACCACTTCCGGTTCATTTTCAAGAGGAAAAACTAAAAAAAAAAAAAACATGTAAACAGAAGACAGACTTGAGGGAAGCCTGGAGTCAAGCTAAGATGAGCAACATTAAGAAAAAAATGTTTTATGAAAATTGATTTAAAGTGAGTAAAAATTTACTCTTGGTTTGACTCTTCCCTCAAGCCCGTCTTACATGATTTTTTTTTTTTTTAGCTCGAGCATGAACCACAAGTGCTTCAAAAAACGTCGAGGCTTAATTAGTTCTCACTCTACACCTTGTGGGTTCCTTCTGTTCATTCGGAATTTAAATTTTTGTACATTATTGCTATCGTAATTTAATTCATAAGAGAATTAAAGAATTCCTAATGTGTTTATGGCTGAAAATTGTCACATCATGAATGAAAGAAGCGCTAACTATCGTTGTTACGTCACAGAAGAACTGAAAATAAGTTGCAGGAGTTTGATCTCTCACCGTTGACCTGTTCACTTAAAACTAATTTTAGGTCGGGGACCATGTCGACATCGTCAACGGTGGATTGATCTAGTATAGTTTGGAATTGATTGGAGGAACCGTCAGTCAATCGCGCCTCGAGAACACCTGGGAATAGTCATAGATACGAAAGTTAAAGGCGTCTGTTCACGATTTCGATAGCGCCGCCCATATTCTAAACACACCATCCACGTTCTTGCTTCTCCGTCATCCAGTAGGCTGACGTACGTCACGTGATCTGGTTTTCGTTATGAAAATCGCGGCGCTGCTGCGAATAGTGCTGTTCCATTTTTAATTTACCGCTATTTGTTTTTTTTTATATTGCTCGAAGATTCTACGGTCCTGCATCTACGAATAGAAAAAGTGAAAAGGCGCCTTTAAATAAAAAATAAATAAAAAAAGTAAACACAAGACAGGCTTGAGGGTAGCCTGGAGTCAAGCCAAGCGCAAAATTAAAAAAATATGTTTTGTTAAAATTGATTCAAAATTAGTTAAAATTTTACTCTTGACTTGACTCTCCCTCAAGCCTGTCTTCTGTTTACATGTTTTTTTTTTTTTTTTTTTTAGTTAACGTTTCCGCGCTTGAGACTAACCACAAGTGCTTTTGAAACGTCGAGGCTTAATTATTAGTTCGCACTATTAGGGCGCGTTTACGCAACAAGTCATTCTCGCTCGCCGAATGCTATTTGCTAGTCAACCGTTATTTATTTATGATTAGTTTCCCGTTGCTACTAAATGAATGCGGTAAGAGATAGCAAATTCTGTGTATTATAAATAACAAAACGGATAAAGAACAAAGTGCTACAGTAATTTTAAACATTGCTGCAAGATTGCTGTCATTTCACGCTATTTCAAAAATTTGCTATTCCCCCTCAAAGTACATCTTCTAGCAATCAATGATCAAACGTCGGTAGAATAAATAGCTTCTCGCAGCGAGAATTCAAAATCCAACATGGGGTCCATTTCGTGGCTATTGAATCGAAGACTGCAGTAAAATTGTTTTCTTGTCATAAATCGACGCTCGTATGTTGCAAGCATCGTACGCCGTATCACGAGGCACAAGGAGAAGATTGCGTCTGCGTCGTTTTCATGGTTACTACGTATAGACAACTCAAAAGCCGCATACTCCGGTAAAGGCGAGAAGCAGCCATTAGATTTTAGAATTGATCAAGTAAAAGCAAGTGAGCGAGAAAACTGTCCTTATTGGTTCCTCCTATTTATACGGAATTTTAATTTTTTTTACGTTATCACTATCGTAATTTAATTCAAGGGGATTAAGGAATTGCTAATGGTGTTTAAGGCTGAATTGACTCATCATAAAACGTTCACTATCATTGTTGCGTCACAGAACAACTAACAATAAGTTGCAGGAGTTAGATGTATCACCGTCGAACTTAAAAAAATTGTAGGTCGGGGACCATATATTGTACAATAGTGTACAGGATAAAAAAAAAATTAGGTCGGGGACCATATACTGTACAACAGTGTACAGGATGTCCACAAATTATTCACCCCATACAGAAATTAAAGTAAAAAAAAAAACAAAAACAGATATTGAAAAACTGTAAAGTGCCAATTGTTTACTCACTCAAAAAAATCTGTTTACTAAATTTCTGGTGGTGATGGCCTAATAATAAACCTCCACATGCGTTCCTTTTGTTGTTTGGAGAATATCCAGTCGAAAACCGATTTCTCCCCAAACATTTTCAAGCGTATCTACTGATACCGTGTTTATTAGTCTGGTTTTTCTTGTGGGGGCTTTATAAAGAACAAAGTGTACGCAAGAACGGTAAGTTGCGTGCAGGAATTATGGGAGAAGATCACCCAGGCGATAAAAACTATGTTAGTAGACACGTTTGGGGAGAAATATATTTTCGACTGGATATTCTCCGAGCAACAAAAGGAGCGCATGGCAAGGTTAATTATGAGGGCCATCACAACCAGAAATTTTGCAAAAAAATGTAAGTTAAAAACAGTTGACACTTTACAGTTTTTCAATAGTTGTTTTCGTTTTTTTTTAATTTAATTTCTTTATGGGGTGAATAAATTGTAGACATCCTGTATATCGTCAAAGGGTGGATTGATCTAGTATAGTTTGGAATTGGTGGAACCCTCAGTCAGTCGCGCCTCGAGAATACCTGGGAATAGTGACGTAGATTCGAAAGTTAACTAGATATACCATCTTCCCTCTTCCAAGCCTATTCGGGGCCCTAGCGGTAGCTGCGGGTACTAACTAACGCCTGTGAGAATGCTACGCTGGCTACGGCTCTTGTAACAATGGCGAAGTGGACCGCTACCATTTGCACAGCTTTTTTTTTTATTCTTCCAGAAACGTCACAGATCGTACTGGTTTCGTTGTTGTTGGAAGTTGTTTGTAATTACGGAGCTTACCCGGACAACGGTCAACAGCCCCACCAAACTAATGCAAGACAACAAACTTACACATACAACAACAACAACAACAACAATGCCTTACAACAACAAAGTGGGAAATGAGCTAGAATGGCGGTATTAAGAGTTGCGAAGGTTTGACGTCACAACTAAATAAACTTTCCGTGACAGAAAGAGGTGTACCTTTTTAAGGATCCGTAGTTTGGCTGCTCTAGCTATCTCGGCCATATCTGGGCTTATACAGGTACGATCCACAACATGGTATCGAGGTATGACACCATACCCAAAATTGGGCCATGTCTGGCCAGATAATGGCAAGATCATTCAGACCTTATCACATCTGCCCAGGTCTAGTTACATCCATTCGGATATACCCAGATCTGGTTTGATCTGGCTATAAGTGTTTAGACACAGACAGTGTGACGAGATCGGATCAGATTGGCTCAGATCCAAAATTACCCAACATTTGGGAAAACTTGGGAACCAGCTCTGACCAGGAATATATACCCAAATCATACTTGTTGTGAGTGTATATATTTTGAAAATCCAGACCTGGAACTTTTCAGATATAACCAAGTACGATCCTATCTGATCGAGATACGGAATTTTGTTTAGAAATACAGGAACACTTTGGGGAAAAAAATAATAATGTCCAGGTGGTATCGGATGTTTACATACTGTTTACATACATTGCTTCCATGCCTTTCTCTATGTATAGTTACAAATTGAAACTTAACCTGACAGAGGAGTGTCTGCTTCGGGCACTAAGGTGTCATAGTCCTCTATAATAACATCTGAAACACATATTGTCCATATCTCATATCATTAGGCTGCATAATGCCGCCGAAGGGTTATGTTACGAAGTGCTGGAACAAATTACCAGGTCTTTGAACCGTAAATTTACGGAAACTTTTGACAGTGTACTGAGGGGGTTATTATTTATCTCCGGTAACTAGTATCGGATTAGCCCGCCCGGGAAGCCGGGGGTTTCCCGGGAAGGCCATCCGCTGCTGGAGGCACTTGTTTAAAAAAAAAACGACCCCTTGAAACATTTGAAACGAATTCGTACGAAAACTGCATTTTTAAATTGCAGGATGAAAACGTTTCAAATTCATGCTGATTATTAAAAAAAAAAAAAAATACGCTAGCTTCCGGAGCCTCCAGCAATCTCCCTCCTTCCACCTTCCCCTCCCCCACCTCATACGACCCTTTTTTACAAAAAAGTTTATTTTTTATTTTTACTTAAAGTGAATTTATGTGAAAATTGCATCGCTAAGTTGCAAGAAAGCGTTTCAAATTCACGCCGGTTTCTTTAAAAAGTGCTAGCTTTCAGGGCATTCCCCCACTCCCCTTCAGGAGAACATTTTTTAAAAAGAACATTTTTTTGGGGAAACGTTAATGAATTCGTGTGGAAATTGTAACTTAAGTTACAAGAAAACGTTTCAAATTCTTAAAATTTCTTAAAAATGCACTAGCTTCCGGGGCTCGCTCTCTCCCCTTCCCACCAATGCGAGTGTTCCCGAGGCCCATGCAGTATATTACCGGGGAGGCCCAACCCCTCCCAATCCGACCCTGGCCCGGAAAAGGGGGGAGGCCGAGGCCGGAGGAAATGAGGGGGGGGGTCATGGATTTTTTTGACCATCTCGGGGGAGAGAGCCTACAATTTTTAAGTTCCTCTCGGGGGGGGGGGGGGAAGCATAGAATTTTGGGGAACACAGTATTTTGGCTTGTGCGCTTTGTGCGTTTCGAACTGCTCATGGTTTTGTCGGGGTTTTTTTTTTTTGGTACAAAAAAAAATACGCTATCAGAAAAACGCAACTCGAGAGTGATTGAGTTGGTGATTTTTATTGCTTAGTAGTACTGACAGCCAATCGCATCTTCTACACACAGCATTAAAACGGGCGCCGTATCTTTTCATTTACATATGTGTACCCTTTAGCGTCATTTGAAATAGTGACGGTAAAAATTGGAGTAAGGTATCGGAAGAACGGAAATTTCTCCCGACTTTTTTAGCCCTGTTTTCGTTCGGTCATGCCACGAAAAAAAAAATTACATTTGACGTTGGGAGCAGAGGAGGATTATGTGGGAATTACGTCAGCTTGTTGAGCCTTAAATAACGCTGAATTGCCCATAAGACTAGACTAGTGTGCATTTTTTATGTCTTGTGTTGAAATTGATAGTTATAAATATTCTTTATACATATATGACAAATTAAGGAAAGCTTGAACAAAAAATGGCAACGTCAACCCCCCCCCTCCCCGCCACCAATTTCCTGCTGAATTTACTGATTTAAAAACTGTAAAATCCTGATGAAAAAGAGCTAAAGGAACGACGAACTGTAAAGCAACGAATTCAGGCTCATTGTAGTAGCAAAAGTTAGGAAACGATTTTTTTTTTGTAATGTGTAATATCTAGACACACGCTAGTGTGTCGCCGCCAAGTAGACGTTTTTTTGTTGTTGGAGCTTAATTGTTAGAGCATAATTGTTAGAGTGTAATTGTTGTCAGATGGCGGCTCAATAGCAGACTTTGCCTTTTAACTGAAACCCGCTTATACGTGATTTCAGCATACTGGTGTAAATTCCCCATGCGGTAGAAATCTTTGCAAATCGTTTGAATCAGGTGTCTTGGGTCCAGTAACAAAGAAAAACTCAACACGAAAATGTGGGAACGTGTCCTTCATGGAGAGAAAGTGTCCTCAATAACGTTGATTTGTGTTACTGGTGACTAGTAACTAGTAACTAGTGACTAGTAACTAGTAACTAGTAAATAGTAACTAGTAACTAGTCAGCAGGCTCCCATGTTAATTCTCATAGGGTATAACGACACGTCTACAGCTGATTTGGGAAAGTTGCCAGATCTAAATTTCAGCCGACAGGTAAAGCTTCATATGGGGAAGTGCCTTTTTCTAAAATGGGGGTTGCACGTAGAAGCACGTGGTCTTGAAGTGGCTCGTAAGTGCAAAGTTATTGTTGTAACCATTATTTGTATTGTCATCCAACAATCGACTATAACATGCTTAAGTGCTACACGCGTATCGTTTCAGTACCTAATTGTCAGAATTCATTGTTGTTGCAAATAGGTGGTGGTGGTGGTGGTGGATTTTGTTATTGTTTGTCCTTCGGTGGTTTAGAGTGGTCAGTGTGATTGCTATGGTGTTACGGTTTCGTGTGTGTTACAGTGGGTAGTGTACTTTTCTTTAGGTTTTGGGGCGCATGGCATTAGGCTGGGGCCTCAATAAAATTACAGTAAGGTTCACTAAGAGACGGAGTATCTTTTATTGTAAAAGGTTTGATCGTTTTTTTCCCCACCAAATACAAATCGTTTTTTTTTTACGGTACGCGAATTCAAAATGAATTATCTGCCCTACGACCCGAATAAATTTCTCATTACTGCATGGTTCAATAAGACACAGGGTATCTTTTATTCCATAGGAATTGATTAGGTCCTTGAAATTACCATACTGTTACTCTTGTTATTCATTTATTTGGAATGACAATAGCAAATGTGAAAGTTATGAATGAGAACATTCATACAATAAAATACCTCCAGACAAAAAAGGTAGGGGTGACAATTACGCCGTGGGATTTTTTGTACATTAAAACAGGCCTATGAAAGTCGTGATATCCACCCAAAACCAAAACTGGTAAGAGAAGCCGCCAAGTTTACAAAAAGGGTCGGCCTTTCAAAGTAGGGATATCATTAAACCAGGGAAAGGCCGCCAAGGTTAATCCTATTAGCCAAGTTAATCCCACCGAATAATACTTTGGATGTTAAATGAAAACTTGAAGATTGCTACTGCTAGTAGCAATCTTCTAGTTTTCATTTAACCTTCGAACTATTAGTAGGTGCGATTAACTTGGCTAATAGGATTAACCTTAGCGGCCTCTCCCTGGTTCAATGATATTACTACTTTGAAAGGCCGACCTTTTTGTAAACTTGGCGGCTTCTCTTACCAGTTTTGGTTTTGGGTGGATATATACTTTTCAGCACACTATGCATTCAGATATTTTAGTAGTGTCCTGTTGGTATGTTTGCCTTTCCAACTGCGTACGTCCATTGCACATTTTTATTACTCTACCGTACGACACGTCGAATTACTAATGCAGTGTCCCTGTTTAATTAGTCCAGAGGATAGTATCCACACTTATAACCTGAAAAAGAATAAGAAAAGCTAACTTTTCGTGGTGGGTGACAGGGGAAGGTTTTTTTCAGGATCTTGGGAGTGGGAGAGGGGGGGGGGGTGGCTCAGAAATTTGGAGGCTATATTTTTAATTCCGACACCCCGACACATCCTCCCCCAGACTTACATAAAGACCGGTTCCTACATTAAATTTCATCTTCCGTGAATCCCTATCAGAAACCTGTAACCTCGTCCGTTCTGTAAACTTCCTAAAAGTTCCTGTCCAGAAAACACATCTGAAGGTCAGTGGCTAGGACAGGGCGGCATGCATGCAGTTTTGATAAGATTTAGACAGACCAGTCTCCTTATCCCCGCAGACAAGACGCAAAAAGTGGTAATTGCCCCTACACAAGAGGGGGTTGAGGACCTCCTTAATGGCGTATCACCCTATACCCCCTCTCTCCTCTACTCACCCGGAATGCATCGCATTGTGGGGGTGAGACGAACGAAAGAGGGGGGGGGGGAAGAGGGAAGAAAGTAATGGATTGCCAAGTCATGCTCTTCATGCAAAAACCTCATTAATACAAACAAACGTGCACATCCCCCACTTACTTAAAAAAATTCTTGAATAAAAAACTTGCATAGCAAAAAACCAAAACAAAAAAAAAAAACCACTTGCTGTCTGGCATCTTGCTTACACTAATGGGCAGACAAGTTTTTATTCCATATTCTGCAAGTGTATTAACCGTTTAATGGCTAGGTCTTTCTCGTTTTTTGCTGCCCGTTGAAATAAATCATTTCATTATCTCGAATTCGTAAGTAGGATATTATAACTAATGAAATTGTAAAGTGGAGGGTACCATTGTGTTTCGGGAAAATGCGTTTTACGTGACTCATGTTTTAAATTTTGGTTCTCCCAACAAACGCCTAACCCTTGCAGACCTCTGAATTAGTGGATTTATTCGTTAAATAAATACAGGTGTAAACAAACCTATTTCAGCTGCCTTTGGGACTCCCTGATCGGGGAATTGAACCTTGGACCTTTGAGACCAAAGCCTGGAGTTCACCGCTCAAGCTGTACTTAATTTCACTCCTCTTTTTTTTTGTGTTCTTTTTTTTACAGGTGCCTAAATCTCGGGATAACTGGGGTTACAAAGTTGGAATGGCTCCCGAACCTGAAGGGGGCGCCATGGTACTACTGACATGAATGTATGATACGGATGCAAGGCATCCACATATATATGTGTATTTGTATATATGCACGTGTTAAATGCTGCCTATGGATGTATGGCCGTGTCGGTAAGGCTCAACGGTAAGACCTCGGGCTTTTGCGCTCACGCAATCTGACACATAAGTCCAAAAGGCAGCGTAAATAGGTTTGCATCTGTATTTATTTTCTATAACGAAAGCTTAAGTAATATTCGTAGTGCCGTAATATGCAGTAATATAGTACATGACTAAATCACAGGTAGGGCCCCAATTCCCAATTGCGAGTTAACGCCCCTAGTTTCTTTACACTTCTGTAGGCCCATAAGAAAAAAGGCCAGAAAAAGTGGACAGTTCAATTGAAGAAAGAAAGAAAAAAAACACACACAACGTTTCGGTACATCTCAAAGCCATTATCAAGCGTTGGGTAGAAATTAAAACTAAAATAACATTCAGGGATAAAAGATAGTAGCTCCCCAATCGTTCCCAGGGCGTAATTGTTGGCGACGATGTGCTAACGAAAACAGATCAGAACAGTTTAAAATAATATATATATATATATATATTTTTTTTTTTGGGGGGGGGGGTGATAAAAAATAGCACCCATTTTTTCCCAAGACAGAACTGGCGATGATATGGCAGCGAAAACAGTTTAAAAAAACTGTACATAGAACCAGGAGGCAAAAGCTCGAACTGTACTGATCGGCACCAACGGACGAAGTGATTATATG
>JAHWFP010217677.1:11955-32327 GCA_023313725.1 Lithobius niger | reverse complement strand
GGGGGGGGGGGGGGGAGACACCTGTATCTGCCATTGGATCAGAAGGTAAAAAATAGTGGATCATAGTTTTTGATCAACTCATTTCAGATTAACGAATCGAAAATCAACACTCCGGAGAAATAAATAACAATAAATTAGTTTTTTAATTAATTCCTATCTCGATATATACACATCGAAAACGGATATACCGGAATTGGTTTTCCCACAGTATATTGTGCAACATTTCAAAGCTTTAAATTTGAACTGCACATTGTTACTAAATCGCTTGTTAACATAATAAATTTCGAAGCGAACAATCTGCAAGAGGCAACAAGATACACTGTAATCAGAGAAAGAAAGAAAAGACAACTGCCCGATTGGAAGTCCAACTCAGAATTTCCCCAAGTCCTGGGAGAGTGGAAAGTCATGGGTTCGAATCCCAGTCGGGGGGAGTTGTCTTTTTCAGATTAGTATATCTCGTATTCTCACAAGTCTAATCTTTAATACAGACTGTTTGCTTCGTTAGCCTTTGCCTTGTGATTTAATCCTTAAATAATTTCGATTTGTAAAAAGTAAAAATTAGGCACACAAAAATTGGTTAATTGTCCTTAAGTGGTTGGGCCCAACCCATAAACACAAAAACTTGCAGGCTTTCCTTCGGTAATTCCTATTGGTTCATTGCACCTTTAATGACTTAAAATTCACCTGTATTCCGATTTATTTTTTTGGCAAATCACCCAACTCGTTTAAACCACCTCGACATTAACAACCAGTAGTTAAAAAAAAAAACTACTATTTGCGTAGCCCAATGACCAATACCAAGGAACGACCACTTTTTCTCCGTTGACATAATCGAACGTGAACTATTTTTCGGACGTTGATACGAATTTCTGAATAAGTCGTCTGAATCGCAACTCAGCAAATTTTTTTTATGCATTTGTTAAGCATTTAGTAGTTTAACTACACAATATAACTGCATGGGTACGTTTCAGGTACTGAGGGGACCAAAACTAACTTAACTAAGACAGCAAGAGCGCCCGAATATTGAGGTTGGGGGGGGGGGTCGTGCACCCCCTCCCCCTCGCACCCCTTTACAACAAAGAAAAAAAAAACAGAAAAGCTAATGCTTCGAGGATTGCAATATTGGTTCCCGGGTTCCAAGCTCAATATGGACCGGATTATAAAATTCTTAAAAGCCTGTTTTTTTTTTAGACTCGCAGGCTGGTAGGCTTGCAGACTGTAGTGGTCTCAAACATGATGCCAGTCTTTATTCGTTGAAAATATTGCCCTGAGGCCGCCCCCCCCCCCCTCTACACGTTTTAAAAGTCTGCGGGAACCTATCCAGCAATCAGCCAGCAAATTTAGACAGTACTGCCTCTTTTCAAAGAGATGACTTCAAAGCTAGAGGACGTGAGACCCGTGCCAACTGAAGACACGCAGAACTTTAACACAGACAAACCTGACTTTAACAAAGACACGTAAAACTTAAAACAGAAGTGCTGGGGTCAAGGGCTAATTTCACATGAAAAATAATCAAATTAAGCTTCGTAAAGGTCTATTTTCATTACTGTTTTTGAGCCTCAAATACGCGAAAGACTGCTATGAAAACTGCTCATGATGTCAAATTTAGATCAGGCAAATTTATCAGGATGAAACTTGATTGCAAAAAAAACACCGACATATTTTGCGTCATACTGCATATCGATCTCAAAATTGTGTTTTCTGTAACTGACGGATGCACGGAAAAAGCAGACCTAAGGTTTAAAAGGTTGTCAAACATTCATGTTTGTGAAGCATGAAGATGCGTGGATTGAGTGAGCAAAGCGATCGATTTCTACAGAAACTAGACCTTTTCAATGCGTTTCTCAGTTTACTCTTTCAATTTTCTATTTAGCGATACTCTCACCTTCCTAGAGGCCTGACTTCCGGAGGAGTATATATGCACAAGAGTGAACGATATGGCTAGTGTCTGGTTAAAAACCGTATCATTCCATTAAAATCCATTAAAATTACATATTATTTACAGCAGTCCACTGTCAGTATTCCCATCCACATTTGTATGGTATTTTTGTTTTTATTTATCAAGCGAACCTACTCTTTTCCAAAAATGAAATGTCAATTTCTAAATAAGGTCTAGCAATGTTGCAAGCACGGCTTGATTGGTAGGCGCACAGACAAGCTATTGAACGGCCAAGCACATGACCACACCGGTTTGAGAGAGTGACACAGCCCATGACCCAATTAAGGGACGGTCCCCACATGGTATTGCCTGTCGCAAGTCCTATTCAAACTTTGCAGCCTACCGTAACTACCTGATAACATCATAACAAAACTTGTGCTCGAGTGCTTAGGCCTATTTTGACTTGTGGGAAAACGAAAGATGATAATAGAGCACGTTAGAAAAAGAGTATTGTTGATAATTTTCATATTTTCCTAGGCCATGTATCTAAACAAATATTCAAGATGGTCCCAAGTTTGTCTGAATAAATAAACCATTTCTACAATCACTTGATTGTCCCATTGATTTTACTACGGATATGTCGGCCCATGTGAATAGCCGTGACTTACTCCATAGAGTACCTCATTGTTTTGGTCACTAGTTGTCACCGCACAATAGATGGGTCATAATCCCCTCATTCCCTTTGGGCACTTACCTCCACTCGGGATGGTGAGTCCCCCACAGCTTGACGTCAGAAGGGTAAACAATAAGGGACCAAGTACAGATCCCAGGGGAACTGCGGCCGACGCCGCCATGTTCCGTAAAGGTGCAATCTTTCTTACTCTTATTCAGGTAAGGCGGAAGGAGGCCAAGTAAGTCACGTGACTGGTTTTGGCCCCAGGCGAAAAGTGAGGTGAGCAGCCGGCCAGAACGAACGCTGACTGTGACGTCATGAGCGCCATGAGGCACATGGCCGAGCAGACAGACACATTGAGGGGTAGATACTACGGGCGGCGGTTGTATGGAGGGAGTGGTCAAGATTATGAATGAATGGCAAGTCAAACGGGGCCTGACTCGGTGACGACCTGTGTGCATCACCGCCAGTGGTCACCGTTGCATCTGTTGTTTTTTTTTTTACTTTTTATTTGGTAGTAGACATTTTATGAGAGGGGTCGCGGTATGGCAGTGATCGCGTAACTCCCGGTTTCTGTACCGACATTACCAACATTTAGTAAGATGCATTTTTTAATTTTTTGTAGGGGGGGGGGGGTTGGTGGTTGTTACACGTTAAGACCGAGAACAAAAAAGCCAGGACCGGACCTCGACCCCAATCGGACTTCTTCCCTTCCACTCGAAAAAGCGACAGGCGTCTTCAGAGTCTGGTTGGAGTCAGGACTTTTTGATTCTCGACCCCAACCCACCTTCTTATTTGGAATAACACGGGACTCACGCCCGGGCTTTAAATCAATGTTTCAACACTGCCAACGCTGAAGAGATTAGTATTAAAATACGCTTATGCGTATAAAATATGTATGCAAGCCTTAAAAAAACGTCTAAAGGAGCTGACGCAAGAAAAAAGTACATGTAGGACAACGTCGCACTGTCTTTTAGAAAATCATCGTTGTGTATACAAAAGAAATGTTGAACGCACAACTTTAGCACATTTTAACACTCGGTCTCATAGTCAGCTTTACGTTTTGTTACCAAAAGCTAGACGGAAAATTCTATATAAATGATTTCTTCATCAGGCGCCAAACATTTCCAATGCTCCACCATACCTTTTTAAAACCATCCCGTAACCTCATTGTTTCAAATCGAAGGTACGCGAATAGATTGTTGGGCTTTGCTGACCTTGAAATTTTGTTTGTTAATGTTTAGTATCATTCTTGTTCCTGAGTTGTACTTGAATACATGACTTAAGTGTACTTACTACTTTTTTTTTTGTATTTTTCATTTGACGCATATTCCTCTTACTTCATGCGGAACTTGTTGCTGCCTGTTGAAACCTTCATTATTTTCTTGATGGTTCTGTGTTGCACACGAATTTACTCTGCGACACACATTTCCACTCTTGTTGCCAAATGAAATGCTTTGGAGTGTAATAAACGTATCTGTCTATTAAATTAAATAACTAGAATTATGATATACGAGAATTGTGATATAAGAGAATTGTGAGATGTGGTAATCGCGATATGAGATAATTGAGGTAAACGAGGTAACGAGATTTGAGACAAAGGAAATAAACGAGATTGGAGATTGACGAGATAAACGAGATAAGTTTTGATATGAAGGAGATAAACGAGATTTGATTTAAATGCTACAAACGAGATGAGAGCTAATCATCAGATGAACCGAGATTTAGGCTATAGATATCTAATAGTAATCCTAATATTTCATTTTATACCGTTCTCTTCATCAGACTGATCCCAGCACAATTCATATCCGCAGCTTTACTCATATGGTTGCTATTTGAGATTCTTGTCTTCGCAGAATACTCATAGTATTAAAGAGTTTTCGTTACTTGCTCTACTATTGCTTATTAAGAGAAATTAAACACAGTTGGGGAACTTGTGTATTTCTTCAGCAAAGTATTGATCATTTGAGAAATAATGTGAAGAGTTCCAAAACAACACTGTAATCACACTAAAATAACTTTCAAAACGCCATGCATGGGCCTTCTTAATACCTACATTTTAAGCCGTAAAAATGTAAAATCAGTTCAATGGTTCGATCTATAGGTGAGAGAAAAATTGTCCCGACAAGAGTTCTAACAACAACATTGGAATCACCTTAAAATAACTATTATAAGAGTATGGGCCTTCTTAATCCTACGCTTTAATGTATAAAAATTAAAAATCGGTTTACTGGTTCGATCTCTTACCCCGCCATGAATAACAACAACAACAATACTGTAGTCACATTAAATTAGCTGACGCTATGTAGATCCTGGGCCTTTTTCATACCTACGTTTAAGCTATAAAATTGAAAACGGCTCATTGGTTCAACGTCCAAGTGTGGGCAAAGAGCCCCAACAACAACAACAAGAAATGACCATTCTGTGAAGGCCAAACGGTTCGTGTCATTAAAAGTTGTAATGCGGTGAAATAGTTATGACACGACCCCAAATACCAAATTTTGTTGGCCGGTGTCAATTCTGGGGAAAACTATAGGGTTTCAAACTTTGATGTTTGACATGAAAGTTCATGATGAGGGTTAGGCTACATACGGACTGCTTATCTTGATAGAGAAAGACGGATGAGGGGGGGGGGGGGCCATGCAGGAAGAAACAACAGCAGTACTACAACTTTATGGTGAGGGAAAACTGAACTGAAACTGGGGGTCCAGTGTGGAAGCAGGGGGTGGCAACTGTACTAGAAATAATGCATTACAAACCTTCGCAATCCTTCTGCCTTCCATCCAACGCTTGGCCGACGTCAACAACGCAACATGGCGCCAGCCAGCTTCCGGTTTTCGTCTGAATGAGATCTGATGAGATTCGCCAAAGGCCAATCCTACAATATATTTATTTATTTATTTTATTTACAAAATTATTGTACCCTCTATAAAAAGCATAACAGCAATTTCAGATTAAAACAACAATTTTTCGGATCTCATTCAGGCAAGAAGAATATGGCGGCGCCTCTTAATGTACCCCTTTCACGCCTGTCTCGTCTCTGCTCTCGCCTGAATGAGAGTTGTGAAATTGTTGTTTTAGTTTGAAATTGCTGTCATGCTCTTTGTAGAGGGTTACAACAATTTTATAACTAAAATAAATAAATAACTATATTGTAGGATTACCATATTGCGGTTTACATATATCGTTCTAGAATACACATCCCATAATTCATCATTTCCGTCGTAATTCACGATTCACGTAAATATGTATTGGGCAGGTTACCAAAAATGTGAAAACACTGTATATCTTAAAAATAATGCAAAAATCAATTTCTAAAATCGAACAGCCAATGGAAAATTAGTGCAAACTTTTTTCCTGTGCTAGGATAAATTTGCAAAGAGTATCACAGTGTAACTGTAGCCATGCGTGTTTTTCCCTACTCGTCGGACTTGTGCTTTTCGAACATTGTGTCCCCCATGCCAATCATTATGGCGGCTGCCATCCCATAATCTCAAAGCGGAGGTATCGATGGTGGCTGCGCCTTAAGCCGTGAATCTGCTAGTCCGGTAAACGCAATTTACCATATATCATCCTAGGTGGAAGGGGCTTAAAGTGGCACTATCACCGATTGAAATGCGAACGAAAATACCGTGGCGCCATCTAGCGACATTGATATTGTTAACCTTTATAGCTTGCTCGAAGGTGCACGAGGATGAACCAAATTTTCACTCAATAATTAAAGATTTCGTGGCTTGTTTGTTTTGTTAAAAGAAATGCCGTTATGTATTCCTTCGCTTGGAGCAAGCAAACGCTAGATGATACTACACAGCGCTAGATGTTGTCAGAATTCGTCTGCTGTCAATCGGTGATAGTGCCACTTTAACATAACATCTTTCCAGCAAATGATGGTGCTGCAGTGGTCGCCTCATTACGAATGCTAAGGCCGACCGCGCACTGAGCGGCCAGGTCGCGCGGCCACAAAACCCGGCGACTTGTGCAGCGACCACGTCTACAGCGGCCAGGTGACATCACCCTTTTTTCTTCGATTCTTGTTGATCAAGCGACGAAAATGAACGCGGAGCAAACAGCAGCAATGTGGTAGTTACTGAGGAAACAAAAGAAAATAAAAAAAATTTTGGGTGCAAAGATAAAGAAAAGCAAACGCGAGCACCCGTAAGCACTGACGCAAACAACACTACGAAATTGATTACGATGACGCCTTCAGGCGATTGGCCGCTCTTGCTTGAACTGCCAGTGCGATACACTCTGTTGAATCGTATGTAAACATCTGGCCGCCGCGGCCACCTGGTCGCCTGCACGCCACTCGGGATCCCAGTGGTCGCGGCGACTCGCTGCGCGTTGCTACATACACCATAAGCATTTTCGTTGGCCGCAGCGACCTGGCCGTGCGGCCAAGCCGCTGGGTGCGCGGTGGCCGTAAGAGAGGACCCCACTCTTCACACGTGTTCATGCGAAATTATTGTTATAATTCAACCAACTGTCACTATTAAGCAGTTTTACCATTTCTGCCTTCGGGTACCTTTCACATTTTACGAATAATTAGCAGATTCGGCGTTAGGACGTCTGTCTATTACGACGCCATCTTGTCACTCCCGCTTGTTTCTGTGGCGGCCCAGAGTTTTCCATTAACAATGCATGTCGTTATATTTCGTTTGTTACTGTTACTAATAATCGATGTTACCCTTCACATTGCCGGCTGGTCGCCATTTTTCACTGCTACCGTGCTAAGAATGAACAGGCTCGCCCTTTTCATTGGTAACTAGCAAAAATGAACATGCTTCATTTTTTTCACTACTGCTGTGCTAAGAATGAACACGCTCGTTCTTTTTCATCACTACCTTGTAAAAAATGAACATGCTTCCCTTTTTTTATTGAAGCCATGATAAGAATGAACATGTTTACCCTATTGCATTGGTTGCTGTGTTTGGATTGGCGGTCACAATGACTGCTTTCCCCGTCTACTCACTCTCGCCTATAATTCAGCGCAAACGAAAATATATATGTACGAAAGTTTCTTTATTTTTTAATAGCAAACAAAAAATGTCTTTGATTTCTTGTCTTGTTTGATTTGTCTTTGATGCCAAAACTAACATGAATAGGCCTACCAGACTTTGTAAGGTTTCTTCATTGAAGCAAAGTCTGGTAGGCCTATTCATGATTTCGAAAACGAAATGATAGCCATTGTTTTCACACGATTTTTTTTTTCAATGCTACCAATTGACGCTTGTAAAACCTGTGAAAAGTACAGAGGAGTAATAAACCACAGGGCAGTAAAACAGACTGTTGATTTCTGCGCAATAAAATCTTCGGTTAGATTTGGGGAAGGGGGGGGGGGGGTAGGAACACCCACACGTCCTGCATGGACAATTACAACGGAAAATTTCTTTAAAATAGTTTTCCCTGTTGCGTACATCAGTAAATCCTTCAGTATAAACGGAGATCCACAAACACTCATCTAAAGCATCCTGTGTTTACTTAGATCACTAAATGTTGTAGCTCACAAAGCAATGTACTAGGAAATGTTTTAAAACACAAGCTCGACATAAAATAATAACAAAATCTGTAGCTTAAGTTAAAAGGCAATTTCAGCGATGAACTCTGGCAATTGTTGGTCGTATTTAACAATCGTAAACATGAAAGAAACGGTACAGATCCATTTTACGCACCAATTTAAACTATTTTTTTTTCGTAATCACTTAATTCTTGCTTCACACAACGACACCAGAATTTTTATAAAGTCCATTGTTGGGTTCTTACGAAATTCCGGTGGCTTTGCACTGCCACCTTCATCAGGCACACGACTTACACCAAATGCACTAAGGGACCAAGTTCCAACTTAAAATGTTGAAGTTGGTTCGTTAGTGCGTTTGGTGGACAGACATCTCTTGGTGCTTAAATGCAATTACACGGCAGTATCATATTATAACTGTCGCTTTGTATTTTACTATTTACACAAGGTCGTCTGAGATAGAAGCTGAAGGTTTCAATTCCTGGCTCCAAGCCAGTTGATTTAACGTCTCTAAAATGGTATTTTTCCAATGCAATGCTAAGAGGTTTTATCTTCCCGGGACGCGCGAGAGCGTAAAGTCAGCAGGCACGACCTGCAATTCTTATTCCAGTCAGCCTGGCTCGAGAAAACAAAATGCCTTCCTCGTTCAAGTTCGTTTAAATGCTAGTTATTGCGAACACACACATGCTTGGACTATTTGCAGCACAAGGGAGATTTTTCACGCATCGGAAAAAACATACACAGCGTAATTTTTAGGATACGTTTTCCGCAAAAGCAAAAATAGTTCGATAACCAGCCGCCTGGGGTCGGGACTCGTAACGAACGGTGGAACAAAAGGTAGAATTGTATTGGAAACCTCCATGATGCCTCTCGCTCCTGATAATGTTTCTAGATAGTCAAACCAGAGAAGTTTATTAGGAAGGCTAGCCACATCAACCAATGACAGATTTTTTGGTTCATCGTGTTCTATTTTCATTAAGTTGAGAGAACACAAGGTAAAATTTTCCTTATATCATTCTGCCCAATTTTGATAAAGTAATTTACTGGTAAAGATGGTCGAATTGTCTGTCAATGATACGTCAATTTATCGTACGGTCCCTAACTTTCACA
This sequence comes from Lithobius niger, assembly GCA_023313725.1. Taxonomy (NCBI): domain Eukaryota; kingdom Metazoa; phylum Arthropoda; class Chilopoda; order Lithobiomorpha; family Lithobiidae; genus Lithobius; species Lithobius niger. Next base: position 23,153 of record JAHWFP010217677.1, on the reverse strand, counting down.
ATACTAAAAACGCGCAGCGATGTATACCATATCACCACACTTTACAGTGCATGATATTCATATGGCCACACTTTAGTGATATGGATGCCATGCACATGAAAGTATGGTGCTACGACATTGCCAATACTTTCATAAGGTAGAATTCCTCAATAAAACCTTGCGAGAATTAATTTGATTTTTTTTTATGTCAAACAAAAGTTTCCAAATAATCTTTAATCTTTCCTACAAATTAAAATTGTTCCTTGTTTGAAAAAAAAAACTGACACTTGTGCTGTTTTGTTAAACAACAGAGATAAAAGCAAATTAATTGACGCATTGTTTTATAAAGCGGTTCTACTTTTCGGAATACAGACAATGAAATTGAATACTTTAAATACTTACTCCCCCCCCCCCCCCGGTCACGCAGAAAAAGCTGGCGACTGTAAATCACAAACATAACGTGAACTTGCGTCGGCCTTTCAAAAACATCAACTGAAATAACATATACGAAATAAATATACACGAAGTTGCATCCCTCAAAACTTAAGCGTTACGCTATTTTCACCTCCCCCCCCCCCATCCTCCGAAAATGAAATCCCCGCAATATTCTAACGGAACCACTTCCACAGCGGCTCCAAGCGCGTCCACCATCGATCTGAATACGTTGGTTGTACTATCTCCGTCCGTTGGTGTAAAGGGTAAATTAAGGTCGCTGTTTCTCGAAAATAAGGTCAGTTTTTTCCAAATTTACCTAACCTAACCTAACCTAAACTAACCACATAACACCAGAAACCGCAATCAAAATCTTAAACCTTTCTAAACTTCACGCGCCGGAATCTAGATAGGCCGGCCATCTTGCTCGGTGCTTCTGCGGTAGTGGACCCACGTTTTCCATTAAAAGCCATCAAAGACTTACTACTACCATGAAATGACATCAGAGAACGACAAACGCGAAGGACCCCACTGTTCATCAAACACACTATGCAAATTAAAGAAGGACGACACATTACGTAAAATGACTGAATTAAAAAAAAAATTAAAAACACTTCTTACGTGAACCTAAGGAGAACGACATAATTTTTACATGACGAAGTTTCCGTGATGTGCGCCAAGATAATAGACATCAGTCCACTGACTTAAAAAGAAAACGTGTTTCTCCAATACGTATTTATAAAAAAAAAATCTCCCTCTAGACACATACTCCAGCTCACCCTCATCTCGCTCGAATGGTATCGGCCGCAGATCGGATTGCAGCAAAACAGTTATGCAAACGTGACGACCCATAGTTTGCATAAACGACACAGCTTATAACTAATCCATTTATGAAGGCAAACCTTTTAATTGTACCCCACCAATTTTGTTTTTTATTTTAATAGTTACAGACCGTACGATAAATCAGTTATAGAACCCCTGACGAACTGTGTGGGATTTACATGAGCCGTTAGCGACAGCCCTCTGGAAACAAGCTTCTAGTCGATTTTTCGAGCGATCATGATTTCTGGCCGGCCAAGTTTTTGCATAAAGTTTCTAATGTTATGTGTTTAGGCGCAGCGAGCGTGGCAGCGCGAGCGAGGCACGTAATTTGGGAAAAAAAATTCGTCTCGCTCGAGGAATCGACTGTTCAACTCTGGCGCTTGTTTTCAGAGGGCTGTCGCTAGCGGCTAGTGGATTTACGAGCCGATGGGCGATATCCCTGGCACATGGCCAATCCGTTCGTCGCGGTGACGCAGTTCTCGTGGATTGGCACTGTTCGGGATATCGCACATCGGTAGATAAATCCGATACAGTTCGCCAGGGGTACTATAACTTAGCAATTTCATTTCTCTCCATCTATCAATAATCTTTACCCAAAAACCTCTTCCACTCCAGGCGTATGCCAGAGTGGTCCTTTTTTTCTTAATTTCCTTGTGCAGTATATATAGATCGGAAACGCGAGTTGAACTCGTACCCCCTTGACAAGTAGAGCAAGCCTCAACTCGGCTGTGGTATGTTGGCTTCACTTGGCTCACGAAGCGCTTCTCATTTCAGGATTTATCTGTTTTGTTTTATTCGTATGACTTGTATGTTATAGTGTGGAAGCAGTTAACTAGACGTTATTTACAACATCAGTACTTTGCTTTAAACGTTGATTAACAGATTGATTCGCAAATGGTCATCGGCATGCTCCAGCAAGATATTGATCAGCAGCCTATTCCGAAACCACCAGTCAATCCAGCACCAATCACGACTTTTGAAGACGGTGTACTACTCCAAAGCATAGCATATTCAAGAGGGTTTCAAAGCTGAAGTGATGGCGACTGATGGACCTTCGAGGCGACTGATGGATCCGTGGAGTCATCAGACTCACCAACCAGCAGAGGTGATGGAACTGTTGAGGGGCACGCGCGAGATTTAAAGTGGCACTATCACCGATTGAAAAGCAAAACGAAAATACCATGGTGCCATCTAGCAGCTGTAATTTTGTTAACCTTTACATTTTGCTCCAAGGTGCACGAGAACGTACCAAATTTCGCACGAATAGTTAAGGAAGTCGTGGCTTGTTTGTTTCATTAAAAGAAATGGTGTTGTGCATTCAGGTCACATGACGCAAGCAAGTATAGATGGTACTCCATGTTGCCAGATTCTGCGAACTTTCAATCGGTGATAGTGTCACTTTAAATCAACTTGACATCTTTGAGGTAAATTTCATTTAGCACAATTTCTTTTAGCATAATCGTTTACATGCGGGAAGAACATTGAGAATAATGCGTCATTTTAAAGTTGGGATTGTTTAAAAGTGATAAAAAAAAATGAAACAGCTGAAGCCTGGTGCGTCACAGACTATTCGGCTTGAGGCCTAACAGTTTTCAGAATCTTATAATTATCAGAATATGCTGGCTGTTTTGTCCTTTGGTATACTCATGGGCAGACTAAATGTATATTGGTGCTTTTTTGGTGCACTTTAGTACTATTGGTTTAGTTAGTTGTTCAGTCTTTTGTTTGTAAGTAACGGGGCGTTTGATCCAGTAGGTTTTTTTTGCTCCCAAATAAACCAACTACCCTAAACTTTTTCTGAAAATTCTCATGCACAAACGAACTCTAATAAGCGCTGCCTGCCAGCCGTGCTAATAAAAAATACATATTTTTCGTAGATAATTTATTGCAACAATATATATCTGACAACAACGAAGAACAACAACTTATAACAACAATCAGACATAGAAGGCACTAAAAATGGAGAGTATATACACTAAATAATAGGCTTAAATTAAAATAACTTAAAATGCATTGAGTTTATGGGCAAATGATATTATGAAAAGCTTACACTTATCAACTATGGCGGGAAGAGGAATTTCAGCCATTTACACGTTTACTGTTGTCTTCTAAACATTAAACACAAATACAGCGACTGAAATGTTTTGACTAAATGCAATTTAGCACAAGTCGGAAAAAATCCCTTTTTGTACAATATTTTTCCACTAGAAGGCCTCACATAGGAAAAGACAATAATTAAAAGCATGTTAATTTAAATGTGAAGGCTTCTATCGTTTATTTCAACAGAGCTGATTTTTAGTACCAAGCTATAAAAATATGTAACATATACAACATGTAACACATACAAAACACATGTAAAGTTTACTTAATTGCCAGTTAGGTCCCAGTAAAATAAGGACCCCGGAAATGCACTCGTGCTCATGTTAATGTGGCATGTAACAGAACGTAAATACTTACTAGCAAAATTGTCCTTCTCCATCCCAATTACCTTAGCAGTTAAAAAGGACGTTAATTAGACAATTTTACTTTTCAGGTCCAAATTAAGCTTGACAGAACCACTTAATAACAAGAAAATTTTCAATAATTGAAAAATTTCAATTACTATCTTAGTTCTATAAAATTACTATGTTAAGTTCTGAAATTGAAAAGCTCAACTCGTTATTTTCGTGTTTAGGAATGTTCAAAACGTTTAACACGTGTAAATAGAAAAATTCCTTTATATCCTTTGTCTGAAACGAAAATATTCCAAATTAATACGGAATAATCCTTTACAAAATGCATGCAAAAACAAATGCCATATAGTGATTTTATGCCGTACTAGCATAGTACTAGCAGCATTTTTAAAATACTATTTCTACAAACACATTAGAATTTTTAACACATAAAGACAAACGTTAAGGAATTCCAAGTGAACTGAGTTATGTGTCATTCACATCTAACGTGATAGAAATACCCTGTTCGTCATTACAGGAGCAGAAGGCAAAATACATTGAGCTTTTCAGCACAATGTAAATAACAATTCAAGCAAATGTTACAAGTTACCGGTACTCGACTTGCTGAAACTAATGTTGGCTGAGCCAGCATTTTTAAATCCAGCAGTGGTGTTACATATTTGCCTCCCCTAAGAAATTTTCCGAAGTTGCCGCTCCTTCTCTTTTCAGCTATGGGGTCTGGGGGAGGACTGGGAGCTCCCTCAGTGAGGTCTGGGAGCAAACATATTTCAAACACTTTTGGGACCATATCTGGTGTCAGCTAGACCAGAAGTGGAGGGAAGTTTGGATCAAAGATAAAGGAACAAAAAATTTATTTGAATATAAACTACAACAAAAGATGAGGGAAATTTTGCCAGCCCCAAAAATTGCCGCCGTAGGTAACTTCCGTGTTTGCCTTCCCCGACAAACCGCCACTGTTTTATATCCTCTCATTAAAGTTTTAATTCTTCAAAACCCTTGCAATTTCTGTCTACAATCAACAACTTCCCATAACACCTTTCCTGGCCATGAAAAAAAAATTCTAGGTCAACTTTTCTTGCCTTATTTTGTTGTAATTGCACTCATAAATCAGTTTTAGGGATACTAAGACTCGTCCCGAAATTACAACTAAGGTGAAATAAAACAGGAGTTTATTTAAAGTACAACCGAATGGCCGCTTAAAGAAACACGGGTGTGGTCAACAAAATTGACATCAACCTCCAAGTAAAAACCTTTTTGACCTAGAATAAATAACAAGTGCAAGTCAACTCAATCAGTGGCCACGGACAAGGTGCTAACCTAATTTCAACAATATTTAAAATAACTCAAACGCTTTAAAACAACAACGAAAAAAATACAAAAATTAGACTATGTTCAGCTTCTGTAACACAACGGAGTTTTATGTAAAAAGAACGTAAAAACCTTTCGTTATTTTAAAATCGTGTATTTTGTGGAATTTACAGTTTAAAGGAGCGATAACGTAAGTCGGCAGATAATGTAATTTGCTCTTACTTTTTATAGAAGTGTAAATGTGTTTACATGGTAACAACGTTTGAAACTAAACTACTTTTTTTTTACACATGGTTTTATGGGTTAACATTATTTGATGATGCATACTCTTCTACACATGGGGTAATATAAAAAATATTTGTGCGACGAAAACTTCAAACTTCAACTTCTTTTAAATACTCCAACGTCTCCATAGCCAAGGTGAAATTTAAGCCCATTTCGTTAACTTCACCTGGCTTTAAAATTAATTACACTAAATTCATTCAAAATTATGAGATGTTGATACTCCCATAATTAAAATATAAGATGCTGAGGAATCGTAGATTATTATAATTGCTAATAAAAAAAAAGTTTTTGGTGAGAGTTCAAGTATAAATGAAGTCCTAGAAGTAGGCAAGTACCATCCACTCGTGATACAATACTAATAATTTCGTGGATACCCCTTCCCCCTGAACTTAGAACCCCCTCACCCCCAACAACTTACACCCTAGCTCGAACTCTTAATGGAATCCGACTCAAACAGCAGTAATCGTAATAAACTTTCAAAAGATGCTTTGTGCAAATGTCCATGTTTTCATACCAAATGTAAGAACTTAAGTCCGATGTCTGATAATAACAATAACAATAACAAAAATGGCTATCTTGTTATCCCCTTGGCCTCCTAGTGGTGGCTTTGTCTTTCTCTGCAGCAATCAACAAATCATGTTCGTTGGCCCAAACTGCAACCACGAAAGCTTCCACACCGCTTTCGTCTTCTCCTCGTGCAATTTTAAACAATCCATTTTCTCCCCATTGTCGTCCCCAGGAATTGGCACACAGCTGAAATTCAAAATGGCAACTTAGAAATCGAACGTCACAAGTATTTTTTAAAGAAATTGCAACGAATTTTGAAAGTAGGTTGTAAGGGACTGCGCCTATTAAAAGTAAAAACTTTTGTAGTTGAAAATCGTGCTGAAGAAAAATATTTCCGGACTTTCACAAAATTCCAAACTCGCATTATCGATGGTGCCAAAATCGAAGCCACAATGAATTTTTAGAATAGTTAGTTAATAGCTTCTAGCTGTGAGAATGCATTACGGAGTGGCAGCTTAAATGTACCCTTAGATAGTATCGTTTTGTGGCAAGTTTATTGCTAAACAATACACATTACTCGTGTAACATTTTTCAATTTGTGTCTACTGAGAGACAGAACCATATGCTGAAATCCACGCCAACAACATATTAATGTACAATTAAAAATTGTGTCCTACCTGTAGTTAATACCTGTAGTTCCCAATATTAATTAATTTACAGGGTGGTCCGCAAAAAAAAACTGACGACCCAAAAGTTTCTAAGTCCAACTTTTCTAGTTAGCACCCCTCAGAACCAGGAGAGGACAGAAATAAAATGTAATGAAACGGGACAATTTATCCTCTCATGGTTCTGAGGGTGCTAACTAGAAACGTTGGACTTAGAAACTTTTCGGTCGTCAGTTTTTTTGTGGACCACCCTGTATATCAAAAATATGACTTAATACAGTTGATGTCGACAGCACTGTAGCGAAAGAATCGTGGGTCAAGGCCGGCTGAGAAAAATGCGAAAGCGGCTCCACCAACTGTGCATGCTTTTCCTAGGGACAGAACTGTACCCCGAGTCCAGAAGCAGCCCACGGTAACAGCCCTGCAAACTGCTGTTAGCAACAGAACAGCACTTCATAAAGTCGACACGACTGAGCCAACTTGACAGGAAAGTATAAAACGAAAGTTTTCACAATTTGACGCACACGTTGATTTTTATTTATTTATTAAACAATTAAAAAGGGGGATGCAGCCCTAAACTGTTGAAAGCAGGCACTTATGAGAGCCAAGGTATTTATTTTTCGTGGCCTAATTGTGAGAGTGAGCTGGTTTTCAACTTTGCCTGCTCTGATGGCACAAAATATACATTAAGACCGCCCGCGCACTGAGCGACTTGGCCGCGCGGCCAGGTTGCTGCAGCCAATGAAAATGATTAGTGCGTGGTTTTACATAAACGGTAAGCATTCTCATTGGCTGCAGCGACCTGGCCGCAAGGCCAAGTCGCTCAGTGCGTGGGTAGCCTCAAGCTTAAGTCTTCCTTGTAGCAGCATAAAGTGCTCAATTTCTTTTGCCTATTTGTAATCGTCATTTTGCATTTATTAAAAATGAGCCCAAATCCAAGAATCGAGATAGATCAAACCAGCGTTTTAGTTTTATAAACTTTTTAAAAATTATTTTCTTGACCTTTATGTAACACGAACAAAGTTAGTCTTATTAGGAGATGGAGAAAGGGTAAAAAGACAGGAATTTAAATCGGAAAACCTCCAGTCTTGGTGGGGACTGAGAAATATCCAGAATAGACAGATCCATATTTGTTGGAGGGATTGTGGCATGTAAAATATCATATGAATTTCAGATTAGAATTACCTAGCAAAATTGTCCCTCCTGCCCACTGGCTTTGGCTGGGAGTGCAACAAACCTGCAAAGTTGTTGAACGGGCCCTCATGTTAAAGTATACCTGATATATCCTATTCATGTAGGTTTTAGAATCTCTGGAGTTGCGTGGACGCAAATGAAGATTTTAATTTAACTTACTCCATACTACCAGGAACCAATAAATATGAACACGTCCCTTGAACGTAGAAGTGTTTATGATTCAACCATCACTTCATATTTCATCCCTTGTCACAAGGTACGTCTGGGAGAGAACCTGTGGGTTTCGTTTCACGTCTCCAGGCCAGTTGATTTAACATTTTCAGAATATTATTTTACCAAAGCAACTCTCTAAAAGGCGTTAACTTTCCAGCATGTGCATAACCTGGGTTCATTCAGGAGGGAAAACACTCAATTTCAAACACTCAGTCAGCCTTGGCTTGAAGAAGCCATCTGCTTCACCACTTCACACTCGTGAAATGCTGTTTCACGTGGAGGTGCCGCTCCGCATTTCCGGATTAGGGTCACAACCTTAAAATTGTGGTCAACCTTCTGAGAAAGATTGGTGAAATTTTATTTATCAAAACAAATTGTAAATGTTTGCAACACTCTGCCAACCTAAAGTTGTTTTTCTTTTTTCAGTGGCTGGAAAAAGTAAAAATTTTAAATCTCCTCTCTACTAACTTAATAAATAATAATAATAATAATAATAATAATAATAATACATAGCATTTTAATCGTCATGGAAAAGATTGTATGGAATACAGAAGGGCAATAAGCCAACTAACACCGCTCCAGCACAATTTAGAATTAACATTGTCACTTCAAGAACTGTTAAAGAAGAACTTTTGTTAAGGGCTAGTTTAAAGGCTCCCAAACGACTGAACGAACCGTAACATCAGGAAGAGAGTTCCAAGGTGCAACCGCCCCCATTGCCGAAAAAAATTTCATCTACATTCAAGTCTCAATGCCCACACCGTCGCTGCTTGAATGGATGACCACGAGTTGAATGGCAAATATTGAATTCATAAAGAGGTAAAAAAAAGACCATGAACAATCTTATAGGTAAGTATTAAATCTGATTCAGTCTCCGGAGTTAAAGTGGCTCTAGACTCGCCCTCCGCAGACAACCACTGGGGAAAAGATCCCGAAATCCCAATAGGCTATACGTGTGAAACAACGCTGGACTGATTCCTGGTAATCCAGGATATCAATGCCCCACAGCAGATACGGTGACCAGGCTGGGCCTGCATATTCCAAAAAACTTTGCTCCACACTCCCCCCCCCCTCCACCTCCCGAATAATTAACTCGCATTATTATTATTATAAGCCTAACTAGCAAAATGTCTGTTTCCAGCTTCTCCAGGAATCCTCTTTTTGGGATTTTTTTTAGATCAGCTTCTTCAGAGCTGCTCATCAACCATGACCAACTAATGCCCTTCTTTACAATATGCACCCGCTGTTCTATTCTATTAAAACTGCCCTGGGCCCCCCCCCCCCCCCTCGGTACTTACCCAGTATCGTTCGGCATGACCATGACTTCTTTCCACTCCCCATCTACAAAGTAAATAAGTCGTAATTAGAGCAATTAACACTTTTTGTTTGTTATTATTTTGCTGTCATGTCAAAGTTTTGACGAAATGAGTTGCAGTGTGCAAATTGCTTTTACGATGCCGAAAATAATGTATTGTTTGGTTGAGTCTAGAATGGATCGTAAATTTCATGACCCTCAATAAAGCAAAGATTATTGTTAAAAGATACAATTAAACACTAAAACTGCACTAAAACCGCCTTTATTTGCTGTTAGAAACACGAAGTTAAAGACGGTTGAAAAAAAAAGTTACCAAAATTGCAATTTCGTAGGCCTAATTGAATGTGGGTCTGCAACGGATAAAACTATTTTTGTTGCAGATTTAAACTCAGCTAGTCCTACGAAATTCTAAATTTTGTTACACAAGGAAAAACAAAATTTATGCACACTAGCGAATATTAACTAGGCCTTTATTTACGGACTAATATTTCACTCAGATGATGTCACGGGGTTTCGAACCAATCAACGAACTCTGGCCAACTCAGACACCCCTGACTGACGTCATAACTGTGTGGCCAATTTAGTGATTTGTGAATTTAAAATCTAAAAAGACTTATTTTGATTAAGGAAAAGGTATATATTTTACTTACGTGGAGTTACTTGGCGATTTGTGTTTGTTTTTCATTCAGTTATGTTTTTTTTTTTATCAAATTTTTATGTCATCGAAATTTCAGGATACCCCCCCTACCCTAGCCAGCCACATTATTTACTGGTAAATGTGACATCACATAATTGACGTAACTTAATTTTTAATAAAATTTTATGTTTTCCATAGCATAGTTTAAAAAATGTTTTTTTTTGTGTGTGTTTGATTTTTCAGTTTAATAAAGAAAAACAACTAAATTTTGGTGCCATATTTTAAAATTCCATCCTGACCCAAATGTCTTCATTATAATGCTTCCATGTTTTGCTGTGGTATGCATCAAAAAGTAAACACTTTCCGCTTCGACGTTCAAATTATTTTTCTAACTACACCTTTTAACAAAGAAAACGAACAACCAGAGCCAAGTAGTTTTTCAAACAGGTTACGATGAGTGGCAATGCAGCCAAGCTCTCCTCCTCCAATTTTTTTACCAATTGTTTCCGTTTCTCAGCACACGATGGCGCTGCTATCCTGCTCCTAAGAGGAAGCAACGTTGGAGAATGGAACCAAAAGATATTTGAAGAAAACGGACTTGCAGACAGCAAAGGTATAAACAACGAGATACATACTATTTAGCTGACAAGGTCAGATCCTTGATTCTGTCAAGTGGATTGCTTATCAAAGGACTTTGTTGTGGGGATACTGTGACGAAATTTTGATATTAAAAGATATAGTTTGTCATGCTCTTAGAAAAAGTGTTTGAAGCAAGAAGGGCTGAACCATTGGCACTATGCTTCTTTTCCAACCTACCTTCCTTTATTACCGAAAAAAAATCGACTTGCTTTAAAAGGACTTGCCGTCCCACAAATACTAAAAATGTGCATCTGGTTAACTGAATGATGCAACATCGTGTCATACAGGAAAGCCAACATTTAGCATAATGGAAGCAACCACCTACTTTACCCAGTCTTAACTTCAAAAACACTTTCACAAAAGCTGCTCGTTTCCTTTATAGAAAATTAGCTGGACCCGTGCATGCTGCATGGTGGACTGGATTTCCCATACTAAACCTTTACCGTGCTTGGTACTCGTAGGAAAGTTAATCTCGCTTTCAATATTTAACTCTATTTCACTAATCCTTTAATTTGATTCGTCGACAATGACAGACTATTTACACAATGGGCAATGCCTTGCAAAGTGCTACTTGGAATGAACCAGCACGATCCTGACCTGAACCTCGGGCTCCGTGCACTGACATACGTGTATTTCGTCTGATGTAATTGTAAAATGGACTTCGCCCTTCCCTTCACCCAACACTCAGTAAAAGTCGTTTACTTGCTGCAACCGTCCAATGTTTGGTCAACCGAGGGGCTGGAGGGGGG
>JAHWFP010217677.1:0-11855 GCA_023313725.1 Lithobius niger | reverse complement strand
AGAAAAGTCATGTACCTGTGTTTGACTGAACGCTGACGTGATAGCATCATTGTTGTTATTTTAATTGTTGATCGATTTCAAAACAAAGTGTTTGGTGTGCTACGTGCTTCCTCCCGTTTTCCCTGGCTCTTCCCTTTTTCATCTGTAGAGCTTGTATACGTTTTGGTTTTGGTTAGGTTAAGCTTACTGTAGTAGGCAGAGTGATGGGCTTCAGGCCTTGTAAGCTCTTAAATAAAATAAATAAAAATAAAAGCAAGGGAAATGAGGTGTTGCTTCATAAGACTATGAAGCATTGTTGAGATGTCTCTATGCATCGCCTGAGATCACGTATGGAATGGAATAGATATGGAATGTGCTGGTAGCAGACACATGGCGGAGGAGCTGCTCTCAGTCGATTCATACGTATAGCTAGAATTGCATTGTTACAACCATTGGTGTACAGGATTGCGAGAAGTGAAATAAACAAGCAAGCACGGTTAATCATAGTAACCCAGTTTGAGTTCGTACTACCTAACAACAACAATAGTAATTGGTGTTTTCGCTTCGATGTTGGTGGTGTTGTCAGTGTCTTTTCCAGCTGGATGTTATATTAGGCCGCTAAAATTTAATTAAATGGTTCTCAGGAGTAGCATTAAAAAATATTGACGCGATTTTTTTTCGTGATTTTAGATGCTGGCGATTGTTTTAATGGCAGGATCAGCATGCAAATTTGATAAAAGTCATTTTTTAGATCCAACTTTTTAGTTGTGACATGACAGGGAATGTCTCTTTAAGATTCGTTTTGACGTGATCATGTGAATGTGATCATCAGCTCCAGGCTGATCTGGGTGATCTGAATTTTTTTTTAGACAATGTCATAAAAAACGTTTTATGCGCCAAGAAAAAAACCCACGCCTGCGCTGCTGAAAACTACTTAATTAACTTTTAGCAGCCTTAACAGATGTTGGCTTCCCTGTGTGACATGGTTTTGCAACATTCAGGCAAAATCATTTGCAAACCATGAGCAAATCCGCAAGGATGAGTTAGTTCTTTTCAGTAACGCCTTTTTTGTCACGATGTTTACACAACTGCGGTTTTGGAAGGTGCTAACTCAATGGCTAAAGTGCTTGAAGTGGACTTACCCAAGAATACGAACAGCATGAAGTCCAGCTCTCTTGTGACTAACCGGCGAACGAGGGAACAATTTGGCGTAACGATATACTCCAGATTTGTACATGTAGAAGTCTTCTCGAACCATTACCAAAGCTGGAATTAAAAAATACAATGATGAAATGTTTGATAGTAGGTCACCAAACATCATAATGGCAATATCAAGCTCACTGCAAAAGGTATTTTGAGTTTTACCACGAAGCTTAGTGAAATCAGTTAGAATCATGCCTGCTGTGCAGCAGGACTTCAGATAGCAGCTGATTGGTTGTTTTCTGCACGGTAGTGGAGTTGAGTCAATACACAATTTAAAAAAAGGAGTGATATATCAAAAACCAAAACTGGTAAAAGGGGCCGCCAAGTTCCGAATGGTTCGGCCCTTCAAAGGAGTGATATCAACACACCAAAACATTCGCCAACTTAATTGCACCGATTAATACTTTGGACGTGAAATGAAAACTTGAACGTTGCTACCGAAAGTAGCAATGTTCTAGTTTTCATTTAACCTTCGAATTATTAAGCGGTGCGATTAACTATATATAAACTATATATAAACTATATATATATATGTTTATGTGCTATGACGATCACTGGAACTCACGCTGAACGTGTTTACTGTTTGCGTGTCTCACGTCCGAAGTCATTATTTGTACCACAACGTTGTCCAAAGCGATCAGAGAAGCGTTTTAGCCTATTTTCAAAACTCGTGGTAAAATCCCCAGCCATTACTGGAATTTAGACTGGGATCGCAAAGCCTAAAAGGCTTCTCAGAATGCTATGGAAAACGTAGTGGTACAAACAATAACTTAAACGGGTGACTTGCTCCCAATAAAGATGTTCAGTATGAGTTCTAACGATTGCCAGTGCCTAAGTGTAAAATGTAATAATAAGGCTCAATCCACATACGGAAGTGTTCTACGAAAGCGGTTCTGGTTTCGTCCTTTCATGCTAATTTTTATTTCTATTCCTTAATTGCGCCTTGCGTGATGCGCACTACCAAGTCCCTGAGACAAGCCAACTAATATTGAACCTTATGGGAATGTTTTTAGAACATTCCAATAAGGGTAGCCAGGTTCAAGAGGAGAAACCTGAGATAATGGGCTAGGCCGAAAGATTTCACAGGACGGACGAGACTAGATGCGGCCACAATCGAGCAAGACACATGTCCGAGACAATAAGTTCACCACTGAGACGAATTCACGCCCAGTCTCGTCTCGTCCCGTAACCCAGTCTATCTTGTTCATTGATGATGTCATTGCTCTCTTTGACACATTAATTTTTCCGTAACTATAATTCTACCGAACGCCTCGGAAATGTCCACAATCGCCATTGACCAAACCGAAAGTGAAGCACAATGGGGGAAACTCCAAACCCCAAAGGGACAACAAAGCTGTGTGCATAAATTGTAAGAACTGCCGAGTCTAGTCTGGTCTCGTCTGGATGATAAAGACAAATGAGACAGAGTTGAGATGAGATCACCGTGAAGAAAACAGTGAGAAGGCGAGACTGACGTCATTGTCGGCGCGTCTCCTGTGGAGCACATAAATACAAGGACACATTGTTGTTCGCGCGTTACATGCATACAGCATACTATAATGAAAGAAGTTAAACCAGCCAAAAGTCTTATCGTAGAACAATCTGTACCTCTATTGAGCGTTATTAAATGTTACACTTACGCGCTATTATCAGCTATTACCATCGCTGGAACTCGCACTGAATGTTTCTATTGATAACCACTACGATGTCCAGAGCGATCTGAGAAGCGTTTTAACATCGCGGTAAAAGCCCCAGCCAATAGAGGAAGTTGACTGGGATTGCAAAAACTGAAAAGCTTCTCAGATAGCTCTGAGCAACGTAGTGATACAAATAATGACTTAGAACGTGAGACAATTTAACAACAAAGACGTTCAGTGCGAGTTCCAGTGATTATAATAGTGATTATAAAAAAAAAACCGATTGTTGTACGAAATGACTTCTTGGTGGTTTAACCCCTTTCATTATGTATAGTTCTCTGTATCCATGCGACACGTGAGCGATGATAAGTCCTTTGGTAGTAGCCGCCGTGGAAGTCTCATGTCCTCCGACTGGCAGGGAGTGCATCGGAGTCCACTTTCCTATTATTTATCCCACCAGCTTTCTTCTAGTGCTGCCACAACCCGGTCACCATGACCACCTAAATTTGTCTCTTTTAATTGCAAGTCTACTATTTTTAAAAGAAAGAGTTTTAACATTTCGCATCCACTTTTTTTTTGTCCTACAGTTGTGTTACCCAATAAATGGTGGTTGGGTGTAACTTGATGTAGCAAGCAACACATCCAAACTTTTTGTCAAACTATGTAGGAATAACGAAAACGCACTTGCTCATCAAGAAAAAGTTGTACACTAAAATTACTAATATCACTAAATCACTAATATTGGGTTAAGGAGTATTATTCCAGACTTGGTTGGTTCAAAACCTAGTCTCATCTCAATGAAATATAAGTCTTTAATAAAGCCTTACATAATCTTAGCTATTTTAGCACATAATTTGTGCCGTTTTTTTTTTATTCCAGGATTACAGCGATTTGTGTATTTTGATTTAACAAACTGGAAATATTCCGCCTTTATTTTTACACAACAATTTTCTTGAATTTCATGAAAGGCAAGTGTTTAGTGATATTCTCTTACCTTGAACAGGCCCATTGGTTCTCAATTCTACTCTAATATCTCTTTCACTTGGTCCAACCCTATAAGGTGGAGGTGTCTTATAGATGGTGGTGTCTCCAAATCCACTGGGGCAATGAAGATTGGCCGAGCCGGGTTGAACTTCACATTTTGGTCCTTTGCCACCTCTTTCGTGAAAACGATTGGCACTTGTGTATGGGTAACACTCGTCGGATACTACCCTGAAAAGTCAAGACAGTTTGTTAATATTCTCACAAGCAAAACACCTTTTAATTGCAAACTAGATGATGGTCTGGAAAATCATACATTTGTGGTTTTAGTCTTAGTGGAGTATGATGCCAAGTGGCTATACTGCCCAAATGAATGGTGGGGCCACTTCAATCATTTTCTTTTTATCCTGTCGATTTTGAAATACATTAATTTACTTACCAAAATGAAGCGTCAACCCCATACTGATTAGCTCAAGGGTTCTATTACAAATAATTCCAAATTTGGTAAACAAAGCTCTGTATTTTATTTAACCTCAAGGAGGGTTCATTAGAGACTCCCCCCCCCCCCCACACACCTTGTTTGCACAGTTTGCTTTCACGTTATGAAAAGACAAAGACTAGAAAACGAAACACGATGTTCGGTGCGCGGGGGGGGGGGGGGATTCCATGCTGCATGTAGCCTATCTTTTTCAACTCTATATTTACTGTCGACGAGCCATTAAACCTCAATTCACTCCTACCCCTACCCAAAAGGGAGGCGTCTATACGACCTGTCATTTAAAGTCACGTTAAATAATGTAAATTATTTTTGACTCACAATATTAAGCACTTTGCTTTCCCGCCCCCCCCCCTCCATCCTGGCTTTGAACCCCCTACCGTTAGCTATTCCTAGTAAGAGTTGGGGGTCCATTTAATTCGTGGGGGGCTGGTGGGCCAAACAGGTGGCAGTCCGTCTGTGAAAGAGAGGATGAAAGTGTAGTTCATGCACCTTTTATGCAGGAGCATTATTGTGCACATTGGGATGAGTTGCGATCTGCCGTAATTATCGGCTGTAGTCAGGGACCAGATGAGTAGTGTATTTACATGCTACTGGATGGCGTCACCGTCATTTTGTACACAAAATAATGACGGTTATACGCAAATGACGTCAGGCAAACTTTGTTGTCATCTTTTGTGGCTTCCCCTTCCCCCGTCACACTTTTATCACAGCCTTTGCCCCCCCCCCCCCCCGAAAACGACGTCACAAACGTCGAACCACCGCCCCTTCGTTACCAACGAAGACGAACACTTTTGGAAAAATCCAGCTACTTTTTCCGTGAATTTTATGAAATAAGTACGAATTTATAGTATTTTCTGGTCCATACTCCTGATACAGCCTCCCGTTTTCCAAAACTATTGCTCCGTGAATCCATCCCTCTTGTGTGACGTCATATTGTGTATCGTCCCGCAGCGCCATGGAGGACACAAAAAGTCGCATGTAGGAGTGGTGGCGCCCTCCAGCTGCCATCTGTGATCTAAAATTGTGGGCCCCTACCGTGTCCATATAGAAGGGCTTTACAAAACTAAACTCATCCCAATCTATACTCATGATAGAACCAAAAGGGTTAGGGATTGCCCTTTCTCCATCAATTGCGACTGCGTTATTGTGTTTTCATGCTACACTGAAAAATGATTGCCAATAGAAAGAAAACAAATAAAGGTAAGAACATCTGTTCCCATTGGTCAGTCACTTACCCTACATCATTAAGGAATCTCCATGCCCGATCCGTATACCCTCCCAAACAACCTTTTTGCTTGTCGTTGTGACACGAAAGTAGTTCCTGCGCTGATAATCGGTGGCGCTGCACTCCATTCGTCATTATAGCCAATCGGTCAGACGCAACGTCTGCAACAAAAAATATATTTTAAAACAGTAATAGACGAAAACAAACTCATGGAGCAAGTAACTATTAAACCAACGAAAACATATCTTGCCTTTATCAATTAATCGGAGGAATTAATTACCTTGGCACTTGAGATCATGAAAAAATTGGCGTGAATTCGTAAGGGTGCGAATTAGCACCCATCTCCCGCCATACATTCAAGGCACGTTTAAGAAAGACTCGCTTTTGCATTCTCGCAGCTAGAAGCTAGAAATAATCTGAAATTTCACTATGGCGATGGTTTTAGCTCTGACGATTCGCAACGAAAACAGTAAATAATGTGACTGGGAAAATAGTTTCGTCGGGAGGAATTTTGTATCTTATTATCATGGATTATAAGACTGCAAGCATTTACTCAGACGATGTCGGATTTAGCTAAGCCAGGTGGCGTCGTTACCATGGCAACGACACCTTCGGCAACGCAATTCAATTGCAGCTGCGAGAATGCAAAGGTGAATCGTTGCCGAAACACTCCCTTAACACCATTTCTTTTACCGAAACAAACAACCACGACCACCTTAATGAGTGAGTGAAAACTTGGTACTTCGTCGTACATCTGGGAGCAAGCTGTTAAAGGTATCACTGCTGCTAGATGACGCCACAGGATTTTCGAACCGTTTTCAATCAGTGATAGTGAACTTCAAACGTTCCTTTTGTGTTTAAAAGAGATTAAAAAGAAGCATTTTTTGTAATAAACAAATCACCACTTTTGGCCCTAAAGAACTATAATCTGAAACATACCAGTTACTCAACGCGTTGTTTTCCTCATGGTTCTGAGTTTACCCAATTTCTATGAATAGGCTTTAGTTTCTGTTTCTTATTCGTAAAGTGGTATGTTCTAATCGGAAGTGTTGTAATTAAAGGACGACCAAAAATATCACTTTATGTCTCTAACTTAGACAAGGGTGAAAGAACCCGCCAAGTTTCAGCCAATCAAAGTAGTGATATCAGAATAAAAATGGCTGCCACCAAGCTGCTCGTGGTGTACCAAACCTAATCGAAAAGTGTTTCCTTAGAAAGTAGTGATATCATCCCCACCAACGAATAACGCCAAGCTAATCCCACCGACTATTACTTCAGACGTTAAATGAAAAACTTTGACCATTGCTATGGATTGTAGCAATAGTCAGGTTCTTCATCTAACTTTGATCTAATAGTTGGTGGGATTAGCTTGGTGGGGACGATATCACTACTTTCTAAGGGGAACACTTTTCGGTTAGGGTTAGTACACAATGTAGCAACTTGGTGGCAGCCATTTTGTTCTGATGTCACTACTTTGATTGGCTGAAACTTGGCGGGTTCTTTCTCCCTTGTGGGTTTTGTTTCTGATTTCTTTGACTCAACACCAATTAAAAGTTCGTATATTATGAATTCCAGATATTCCTATATTGCATCCACACAATAATTTTATTTTCAATCTTCAGTGTATGTGAATTGTTTTACGAAAGTGTGTTGAGCTTACCGACCCATTTCGGTAATTGTTTTCAACTGTTTATTTATTAAATTAGTGAGGATATTTATTATCAAAGACTGTGCCTGTTTCAATATTTTCAGTGGTATTACCCATGCTTTGTATTAATTATTATTAAATTCTACGATGTTCTGTTTGTTTGTGTATCTTACCAGCAGTAGATACAGCCCAGGAAGATGCACAAGCACCCTGGTCACTGACTGGTTGTATCATTCCTGGCCATTTCTCTCTGGCATCGAACCTATCTTCGTCCACTCTGGCCCCATTCATGTCAACACTGTTCATCTCTGCCACTAGTTGTTCTGGTCGAAATGCCCCCAGTCGCTGAGCAATTCCTTCTTCCAGTGTAAGACCCCACAAGAAAGAATAATTAGAAGCTCGCCAACTGAAATAAAGAAGAAAAAAAACTTTAGAAGAGTTTCAAAGTACTTATGATTGTTACACCAAACAGTCCTCAACATTATGGCACGCGTTATTGCACGTGCAGCCAACCTATTAAACAGCTACGTACGACATCGTTATTCTCCCCTTCATAATTATGCCATTCCTTGTCACAAGACCGGCTGAGATACAAAAGCCAAGTTTAGCTTCTGGCTCCAGGCCTGTTCATTGACATCTCCACTGCCCCGTGGACGATGCCAGAAGGACGCTACCAACAACCCTGTGGCGCTGATGACCTTAAAGGCACTTTTCTTAACATTACGAGTGTTACGATTTTAAGTCGCCAAAGCAACGATAGTTGGAGTTAACTATTAGGGCGCGTTTACGCAACAAGACCTTCTCGCTCGCCGAACGCTATTTGCTAGGCAACCGTTATTTATTTACGATTATAATTTCCCGTTTCTGTTAAATAACTGCGGTAATAGATAACAAATTAAATGTATTATAAATAACAACACGGATAAAGAAGAAAGTGTAACAGTCATTTTAAACATTGGTACAACATTGTTGCCATTTCCCGCTATTTCCAAAATTTGCTATTCTCGCTGAAAACAGCTTCTAGCAGTGATCAAACGACGGTAGAATAAATAGCTATTCGAAGCGAGAATTCAAAATCCAACATGGCGTCCATTTCGGGGTTGTCGAATCGAAAACTCATCGAATACCGGCGTTCAGAAATCTCGTCGTCTTGTACAGCAGTAAAAATTGTTTTCTAGTTGTCATAAATCGACGATGTCATGTTGCACGCTTCGTACGTCGTGTCGCAATGCACGAGGATAAAGCCCAAACCAGACTGGCTGCTCGCGGCTGCACGCCGACGGAGTATGGTGTAAAAAAGACTTCAATATTCGTCCTTAACGCAACACCGACCACACGATTGCTGCAATTTTGACCTTGTAGGCACGTAGTCACGCATAGCTTCGCACGAAATTTTCTTCTGTCTGGAGAGACCTTCAGATTTGCGTCCGCGTTGTTGCCACGGTTACTACGTATAGACAACTTGAAAGCCACATTCTTCGTAAAGGCGAGAAGCGGCCAGCAGATTTAGTATTAACCAAGTGAAAGCTAGTAAGCGAGAAATTTGTCGTTGCATAAACGAGCCCTTAGTCCACGTGAGAACTAACCAGGAGGAGAGATGCGTAGCTTCTACACAGTCGGCCTTGAATGAAGAAACGAAATTCGTTCCTCACTTCAACATTGCTGTAGGCCAGTTGGACCAAAATAGTACATTTATTAAAAACAGTTTCTCTGCGAAAGTAATCACGACCACACGTTAATATGACAACTGGCCGCATGGGATCACCACCAGGACTGGAGAGGAAATTCGGGGGCCCACATGCCATGATATTTCAAAGGGTCCCCCAAACACAATGTATGGAAGTGTGTCGATGACTAACATTTTCAAATTGTAATTCTATAATCTAGTCTAGGCACTTGAAGCCAGCTATGAAACGATCGGGCCAAGTTTTAAGACTAACCAGGAAATTTCAACTAAAAATCAATTCAACAACAAAAATTTCACGTATAACTAACTATACATTAAAGGAGATCCCTTACAAATCTATGAGAGGGCCCATGTGCCATTGGCACAGTGGCCCTATGTCAGGCGTAGTCACTACGAAGAACAGAGAATGGAACGTGGGGTAGAACCTTGGACACTCCGAAGGGCCGCTCTTTATACCACTCCTGATAGAAAAAAGTACAATCTTACTTGTATTTCCATTTCCAAAACAGATATTTTCAGTGTGCCATTCTCCGCTGTTATGGTTTTGTAAAACTGAGTCACACATCACATTAGTATCAGTTAGACGATGGCGTTCGGCAACAACGCGGTAAGGGTGGCCGCACACCAAACGACAAAACGTCGCACGACAAAACATTTTGTCGAAACCTGTCTCACCATGCTGCAGACGTCTCCAAAACCATAGCAATGAGCTGAGCGCCACACATCGGATGCGACGTTGTCACGAGACGTCTTTAGGCGTCTCACGACAACAAAGCAAAGCTCCTAATTTCGTTTGAGGAGTCTCTCCACCAGATGCGATGTCTCGCGACGTTTCGTCTTGTAACGACATTTTGTCGGCTCTGGTGTGCGGTCACCCATAATACTTTCGCTGTTTATCCGAGTGGCGAAGCCACGAGCCAGTAAAGCAAAAGTCTTACCGCATTGTTGCCGAACGCCATCGTCTAACATATTTGTACTTACAACGACGAGATGAATCATTAGTAACGAGCCATTGTTGTTACAAAGCGACAGTATTAGCTCATTGTTGCCAAACCATCGTCGAACATTTGTATAAAGATGATTTGCATTGTTAGTAACCGAACCGTTGTTGTGACACACACATAACACAACTCAACTCAACCAAACCTCAACAGTCAACACAACTCAACACAACTCAACTCCTATGGTATAATATAACGAGCTATTGTTGACGGGAATGTTCTTTGCTCCGAATCCGTTCGTAAACTCTATTAACTGCAATAAATGCCGTATTTGTTTTATTTTTAATCAAATTTAACTGTTACGTTCGGGTCTTCTTGGTGTGCAGTTTTCACTATGCTTTTGCAGTGAGTGAATCAGGTTGCTATCAAACCAAACCTCTAGGCAATGTAATAGAAATTAGTTTGTGGTTGTAGGGACGTCAAAGTAGATGTGCTCCTGGTGGCTTGAAATACCACAAGATCATAATATACTGCACGAATTTTAATTCCCGACAGACCTATTGCTGCTTGGTCACAGTAAAAATGATAAAATACACGATTTAAAGTGTCATTGATTGCACACAATCGGATGCACTATCCGCCATCTTGAAAAAAAAACGCGTTACGTCGAAGAAGTCTATTAGCTATAAGGAAGTAACAATGTTTTAATTTGCCATGTTATTTAACTAACTTCTCACACTGAATCTAAAGTTGTAAACTGTGGTCGTCTAATATCTGATACCGTTGCGAAGTTGAAAAAGACGACGGAAGGACGGACAAAGTCGTTGCAATAGTCTTCTAAGCCGGTACGGCTGTACAGAAGACTGAAAACCTCTAGGTCTTTGTGCATGACAAGATCTCCAGTCTGCATCCTGCGATTTCATAATCCATGCTGGTTTGCAGAACAAATATGGAACAAATTGAAGCACGTAACTGCAACAACAACCGGAGCAGTGTGGAAAATGGCTTCCCATACTAGAACATTTATGTGCGTTTAGAAGGGAGCAACGAGTAAGCGATTCCACCCATGCTCCTCAAATAACAAATGATTTCTGAATTGTCTAATGTCATTTTACGTACCTGAATTGTCCTCTATTGACAGCATCGATGATCTCTGGCCTGATGAGGCAAGGTTTATCATCGCATACCATCTCCATACGATCGGTGGATGTCTCTTGACACGTGCTAAAAACAAACAATATTTTATAATGAACATTTTCTTCACCGAACAGACAGATAAGAAAATAAAAACGTTTTTCTCACCAATGATTGCAGTTTACTTTGATGGTCTGTTTGTGACTGTACGGACGTCCCTCGTAAATACACGCTAAAAGAGAAGAAAAGAGAACTTCATTACACATGATTTTACATAAAAGTGTACGATAAGTGAAATGGATGCGACACTATTAAGGGTGCTTCCTATTGAAACCTGTCCTGCATATAAATTTTCACAACCCAGGACAGCCCTTAAATCCTTTGACAGTGGAAACACTGACTTCACAGTCTGAAGCCGTAAACACTCAGCTGAAATTTCTACTTGGCTACCCGACACGTTGCGGTGTACCGACGACATTAAAGTGGCACTTTCACCGATTGGAAACTGTTCGTAAATACCCTGACGCCAGCTAGCGGCAGTGATATTGTTAACCTGTACAGCTTGCGCTCTGGTGCACGAGGACAACCAAATTTTCATTCAATAATTAAGTAGATTCGTGGCTTGTTTGTTTCGTTAAAAGAAATGACATTGTGGATTCCTTCATTGTGGATGCAAGCAAGTGCTAGATAGTACTAGATGCGCTAGGTGTTGCCAGATTCTGCCTACTTTTAATCGGTGAGAGTGCCACTTTATAATGTCGCGCTATGCAAGGAGATTAAAAACGTTACTATTTGTTTGGATGGCAAATAATCTAATCAGTAATGTGATCGACAATACACGAAACACATTGGTGAAACATATTAGCAAAAGCCATTATTAAAAGGACATACCTTCTATATTCGAGCATCCTGCGCGATATA